>VZTL01004398.1:14176-28911 GCA_013400535.1 Scopus umbretta
GAATCCAATCCAGTTTGAGTATCTCTCACTAGTAGAGAGGGAGATCTGGCTCTGAAGAGCTCATTCACACCTAAGGGGGTTGCTGGTGCAATTGGAGCTTGGTAGTGGATTCTTGCCTCTCTGGGTTCAAAAGCCCTGGCTTTTGACTGAGTTTATCTTGGCTTGTTTCCATGACCAAAGCTTGTTAGTGTGGAACTGCAGCGTCTGCCTCCTGTGAAGGATTAGCTTGGTGGAGCAGCAAGGGAGAGCTGGCTAAAGCAGCAAATGGTGTTTGTGCTGTGTGGAGGTGGTGACTCACTTCTGTCCAACACCGCCTCTTCGATCCCGTATTAGCTCTCCAAATGGTGAGGAGTTGTGGCCAGTGACTTGCATCCTTTCCCAAGAATTGCACTGCTGATGCTTGTCTGTCCTTCCTACTGCTTTCATGTGTAAGCAGCTGCAATTTCTTTGATTACGTTGTGGCCTTGCTGTACAGGCTAAGATCTCCAAGCTTCTCTGGTTCCTGCTTTTCCTAGTTCCTACTCCAGACCTTCCCCAAATCCTGCTGCTGCTTCCACAATCTGTAATGTGGTAATAGCATCTCTTGGCTCTACTGCTTCCAGTTGACTTATTCTTTGTCCTCAGCTCTTCAACTCCAGACTATGCAAAATGAGCTCTTTCAGATATCTTTTGCCACTGCATCAACCTATTCCCTGCCTCATCCTTTCACGCGCAGTCTGGCTTCCCAACCATCAGGGTCCACATTCTTGCTTTCAAGCTGCACTAATCTCATTCTGATTTAAGCTGCCCTCACTTCCCTTTTGCTGTTCCCTCTGGGTTGCTCCTATTTTTGTTTGAATCCACCCCCATGTTTGCTCCCACTCTGTGCAAATGCAGTTCCTTCCCTGCTCCGCTTCAGAAAACAGCCGAAGACCTGCAGCGTTCTCATGGCAACATACTTGCTACTCATCTGCTTCGGAGCTCTGTCTGCCTCCTGCCTGGGGTAGTCAGCCAGGAGCTGTGTGCCAAAGCCTTCAAATAAAGGACAGCCACTCACTCACTAGACCGGGGCAGGGGGCTTTGGAAGCAGTTCTGGGGTGAAAGCAAGGCTGACCGTTGGAAAGTGGTGCTGTGAGGAGGCAGTAAGGTGAATGATACTTGCCTCCACAGTCTTGGTTGGCTTGTTTTCTTCTACAGCAATGGGTGCACGTTGTCCAGCAGTTCCTGGAGAGCTGCTGGAGCCCAACAGCTGAGTTATGCTTGAATTACAGAAGTTGTGGATTGGGCAGTGTTACTCTAGGCTATTTGAGAGCAATGACTGTTTGATTGCTGCAGCTCTGAATGGTTCAAAGCACACAGCAGCTGTACAATCCTGTGAAGAGTGTATTTTGCTGGTATAACAGCATGAAGCATTCGCTTCTGGGAAGGTCTTCCTTGTACTTTTAGTAGTGGGATCTCCCTGCTAATGCTCCGCGTTCATTTTGGGCCATTCATTCAGCCGTATTAAAGTGCTGCGAAAAGCCTTCTGTCTGGCACTCTTGCGTCTCTTCTAAGCTCCTTTGAGGTTTCACGGAGTTTGTTTTATATTATCTGACTTTACAGCCCAATGTGAATCTAGTAGCTTGAGCCATCTGTGCCTTCTCTGAAATGTCTTTGTGCACTTTGCTGTAGCCAACTTCCAAAGCTTATGGTTATCTGGGTGCATGGAGGGTTGTTTGTTTTTTTAAAAAGAGCCCTAGTATCTAATCTAGCTATGAAAAAGGTAAGAATTGGTGACCCAGTAGTTTCTGCAGTGTGCTTTTAATAGTTTGCCCTGACACTGCCTAAAACGTTCTCAGCCTGGCACACTTCCCACTGTCCAGCTCATGGGGTAGGACACTGTTCATTTCGATACTGCGTCTTGATCTGAGCTGTATGCACTCTCCCCAGGGGAAGGTTAAAGTACCAGCAGCTCTAGCCACCTCACAGCCCGGGAAAGCAGAGCCACGCTGCTTCCCCACCCTCATAAAAACCTGAAGTGCCAGAGAGGATGGATTTTGGTCACTACAGATAAGGGACCTGTGCTCTTGGTGCCTGGGCTTTTTCTGGCTTGCTACCAATGAAATGAGGCAACAAGACGCTTCCAGTCACAGATACATTTATTCTTCCATATCTGTACAGCTGATATATCAGTGCATGCTTCAAGCAGTGGTATCTAGAGAAATTTCTTCTCCTGCCAGTAGGATAAATAAACCGCTGTTGCTGTATTACGAGCCTACATGGATGCTTACCTGTTTCCAGGCTGGGAGTGCCAACTACACTTGAGTTAGAGGAAGACAAACCCACAGGAAAAAAAAAAAAACAGAGGAGGAATGGCTTTGATTTTTCACATCCAGGCACGATGGGAGAAGAAACACCAGTTTCTGTCTCTTGACCCTTGCCATAGCTATGGCTTTGAGATGCAATGCTACTGTCTCCTTGCAAGCTGCTTCCTTATCCACAAATGATGTATGCCATATCCCTTTCTGTCCGTGTTCCACAGTGTCACAGCCACATCCCCAAAATAACAAGTCTTTTGGTAAACAATGCCATTCTTCCATGAGGAGGAGATGCACAGTCAAGAGTGGGAAATTCCTAGTATGGAGAATGGAAACTTGCCCACGAGGTTCCAGCAGACAGTGCTCTCATCTGAGCACGGAGCTTGTGAGCTCTGCTCCGAACGGCTCCTTGGCAAGGACAAGGACAGTCTGTGGTGGGTAAGGTGAGAACAGCAAAACAGGCCACACACAACAGGAATGCTGCAGTATCCTTCTGCCCGCTAGGACTAGAGAAACTGGCAGCAGCAGTAAGTAAATGTGATATGTTAAATGATAAATACCTTCAAATGGTGTAATCTCTTGGATTCTGTTTCCTGAGGGTCTGCAGAACATCCTCGAGAAGCGATAGCCCCAAATCCACTTTGAAGGACAGGAAGGGATCAGACAGGTCAGAAAGAGTGGTGCCATTCTGGGAACCTGTCTCTGAGGTCCCACAGTCTGTCGCCTGGTCCTTGTGGAAATGAGTTTGAGTGGCTTTGTGGTACTGATGAGTAGCACCAGAAAAGGAGATGTCGGGGTGAGAATCTGTGTGATCAATGATGTTAGGGCAGCTAGAACTGTCCAGGTACAGCCGGGGAGGCTTGGGAGGTGCTTGTGCCTTGGCTAGGTTTTGCTCACTCTGACATGACAGGTAATCAGACTTGTCCTTCAGATCCCTCAAGCATTCCCTCTTCTGGCACTGTCCATCGCTGTCCAGAGTGTGGCTGTTCTGATTCAAGATGATGACTTGGTTGCCCAGCTTTTTGTGTCTCCTGAGTGAGAAACGTCTGAAGAACGTTGTGGACTTAATGGACCCTCTCCGCCAAGTATCCATGCTGATGAAAGGCAATGAGAAGAAGGAAAACTGCTCACTCTTCACAGTCAGGTGTTGGACTTAATTTGCAGGATTAGCAGCAAGCCACACAACAGGAACAACTTCTTCCTTCTCTGTTCCTGTAGCTGGAAGGAAAACAGAGAGGCTGGTATTGCAGGAAATGCAAACTTCACACTACGTCCCCGTGTTAAGGAGCGATCGGCCTGTCTTAGATATTAAGGAGTCTCCTTCTTCAGTGGAGGAGGAATGGCGATGTCTGAGCTTATTAAATCTGTGCTGCAGAAGCAAGCTGATGAAGAATAGCAAAGGCACACAGTCACCATGAGAACAGATTTAATCTAGCATCTAGAACAGAAGGGCACTCTGGTACCATGGTAACCAGCCACCTTCATGGTGAAGGGCACAGTATAAAAATCTCAGTGGGTGGCTAGGAAGGGAGACGGTGACTCAGTCGCACTGAAGGAAACCAGAGAAATGCAGTCGAGTGGGAACTTAAAAAGCAACAAAACGCAGATGTAAAAGACAAATGTTAGGAAAATTGAATGCAAAACACTTACGTGGTGTTGGAGCAGCACCTAGGTCCAACAGGTGAAAAGGAGAAACTGCTGAAGCACTTGGAGAACTGTGACCACCACCTTCACCAGTATGCTGGGACGTTGGAAGAAGCAAGTCCAGGGACGATTCAACCGGGTTGAACCTGAAATGCTAAAAATCCACAATGCCTCCTTCTCTTCATGTGCCTCCTGCCACTGCTTCCCAGGCTGCAGTTCCTTGTGCGTATGTATTTGTTTTGAGCCAAGCCCTTGCTGAGTCAGGCACGTCAGAAACTGGGTTTTGCACTATTGGTAATTGCCAGGATTGCAGGAAGTAGGTGTGTAGAGTGGCAAAGCATCAGCCCACACGCTGCCTGAGGAGCACGCAGGCTCCCTTAGAGGCACCCAGATTGCTTGAGAACTGTCAGCGTGAATATCGACTTGTAGCTCATCGTGGATCGGACCGTTTCTTCTCTTGGTGCTCTCCCTTCCGCCACTTCCGATGGCTTGTTGTATCAGCAGGGCTCCCAAGTGAGGCCGGAAATGATCTCTTGTCTGTTTTAAATTTAAATCCAGAGTGTGAGGCAGTGATTCAGGTTTGTATGGGTGATTCATCTGCATGAGTCCTATGTAGGCTATTCCATTCAGCCAAGCAAATGACTGTAAGTACCTGTGGTTAGTGGACAGGAACTTTGAAGAAGCCTGGTTCTGCCACTGAAGGCTGATACAATCTGGTGCTTTCTCAGGCACTGAAAATCTGCTGCACAGGACTGAAAGGTTATTTCATTCATGCAGCTCCTAAAATACCAACTGTGGCATATTAGTCTCTTAATTTCCTGGTCTAAGTTTCTCATCTATCATGGGCTTCTAGTCTGTCCTCGCAGCTAGACACTCTGCAGCTGGAGGAACCACTTTGCTAGCATGTGATAATTTGCACTTGCCCTGCTTTCATGCAGAATCTCATTTAGCTGTTCTATTGCCTTTTTGTCCTGTCTCTTTTCTATTTAAGATGTCCTTAAATCACCACTAAATCTAGTTCCTAGAAAAATGAATGCCAGATCTTTCTTTTCATTCACCTTCTGTTAAGATGCTTTTATTTCTACCTGAACTGTCAAGCAAATGAGATGGATGTTTCCAAGCATTGCGATACTTCGAATATATCCGAAATAGTAAGGCCACCTACTAATGTTAAATGCTTTTTGAAAGCAGAGTGCCAAAACCACCACTTTGCTCCACGATAGCAGCTGTCATCTGCTGCCTACATTTATTAGGTACCGTCTGCAATCACCACTTAGTTGATGTGACAGTTGCTACCACACACAGCAGAAAGGCTCCAAGAGCTTTTGAGAACTGAAACACTCTTATGTCAGCTTTGGGAACATAGCTGGTGGTTTTCTTTCTGCAGCCACTTCCATGACTAAACCACAGAAGGGTTTGATTTTTTTCACGGCATTAGCCTGTGTAACGGATGGAGTGTGCGCTGGACTTTGTGCACCAGTGGTGTACTCCCAGAGCAAGCTTGTCGCCCAGAGTAACCACCCACACCCAGGCATGCCATGCTTCGCCATCCAGGCTCGCTGTGAGCGGGGAGTAGCTCCAGCAGCAAGAGGGTAATTCAGGCTCCCTGCCTGCCCCACTCCGATCTGTGACGCTGTTCTGAAGCAGGCTGTTTTCTGTAGGCCAGGCAGCTTTCGCACCCTACCCGATTCCTCTGGGGTTGTACTGCTGTGAACCGCCTCCCGGACTCGAATGTTGTGAGCGTGGTTCAGGGAGAGCAGGGCTGGGGTATATACTGCCCTTGACAGGCTGCATTTGTTTTCTGCTCCTAGGCATCAGTGGTATCGGAAAGGGATTACGAGAGCCTGGTGATGATGCGGATGCGCCAAGCAGCAGAGAGGCAGCAGCTTATTGAACAGCTCAAGCGGGAAGACGAGGAAGAGTCTCACACCTAGTCTGAGAGAATATGGATTCTCCCCACCCCATCATTCTTCATTTCCAAAGCTGTTTCTTAAATTAAGTCAATAAAACTCCTTTTTTAAAACTGGTGTAGGAATACAAACTCTCAGAGACTGCAGCCTTATCCCTTTCCAGAGGAGGAAAAAAAAAGGGCTGCATAAGCTTTAGGGTAAGTGTATTAACCTGTTGGTCTGTGTACTCAGAGTAGCTGCCCAGTCACTGTTGAAAACAACCCACAGCAAGACACTGGTCTCTCTAGAGAAATGTTTTATTGGTGTTACCTCTACAGCAAGATTGATACACGGTCCCAAACGATCCAGCACTGCAACTGCTGTTAAGTTTACAGAGCCTGTACCTGAAACATTCACAAGACCTTTCTGTGCTGCTTTAAAGCTATTTCAGGAACAAGTGTTAACACTTGAATGGCACTCTTGGGGCTGAAAATCTGATGATGCTGCTAACCACAATTCCATTGGGGAGAGAAGGGATTCCCAAAGAGCATTCCTGCTTATGTTTCAGGGATGAAATAGTACACCATCCATGCTGGGCCTCCCCTCCCTACTGCCCGTGGCCTGGGAGAAGGCATGCCTTGAACTAACAGCTCGGCACGTGGGGCGGCCCTGAGGAACAGGCAGACAAGTCTGTTACTTGAGCTTCCTCCAGTGCATGCTGAATGGGAGATGGTTAAAGCGTAAAAAGATGGTGTTTGCCAGAGTGCTGTTCAGATGAATGCAGCGAGCGAGCCATCTGTTCTCTGTGCGTGATTTTTGTCTGGACTGGGCATACCTTCCTCCCCTGGGTCTTGTGAAATGGCAGGGATGGCAAGTTTCCATGGGGTCAAGTTTTGCCTCTACACCACTACCCCCCCACCCCGTGCCCGAGTGCATGGAGTCTGGGACAGAAAGGAATTAAGGGGAAAAGTTTGCTGTCGGTCCTGTGTGAGCTGATCCCCAGCAGGATCTCGTCCCGGTGGAATGCAGAAGTCTTCCTCGCTATTCCTTATGGAGGCACCACACCAATGTCTGGCCCACGCCTGTCATGCTCACCACCCGGTAGCCACAGGTCTCCAGCTTGTTCAAGACTACCCGCGGTGCATCGTTCACGTAGTACTCCCAGCTGTAAGCAGGAAAGAGAAGAAATAAAACGAGGTGGAGAAGGAAGAGACAAGAATTTCCTTGTGGAAGTGACTCTGCCTCGCTACTAAACCGATACAAGACGCTGCCATGACCGCATCTGGCATGCTGTCTGCGTGATGCGATGTCTTGGTTGACCAGATGGGGAAGGCCAAAACCCACAGCTACCAAACCAAGGAGGAAGCCTGTCCAAAACGGAGGGGTTCTGTTAAATTGAAATGTGGCTTGGGGACCGGTTGTCCAAAGCCACGTGCTGCTCGGTTACCTGGGCTGAAAATGCAGCAGAGAGGGTTCACGAGTATTCACGGCTGGAATTCACGGAAGAGGAGGATAATCTCTGTAAAGCAGGGAAGAATGATTCAGGTGTTTCTAAGGAATGAAAAAAACCAATGTTTTGCCTATCTCTGAGCATGTCTGTAAACTGGGTGTTTTTGAGAACCTGTGCTTGAAATCTGGGGGTTGGGAAAAAATGCTGCCTTCAGCCAAGCATTAAGCCTTTGAAAAACCAGAAGTCATCAGCTCTCAACAGAGCTGCCAAACAAGGTGGAGCGCAGGCTCCTCTCTACCCCGGCGATTCAGAGCAGTTGCACGCGGTGGATGTCTAGGAACTGACACGTGGGCTCTTTGTCCGGCTTTTATTCCTCTGGTTTCTGCTGGCTCTCTGCATTTGGAGCAGAAGCTGTCGCTCCCTCCGCCTCACCCCTGAGGCTGCTTCTCCGCAGAAGGCTTGAGGGCTGTGAGACTGCCCCCACCGTAAAGGAAACGGGCGGTGATTGCAGAGTGGAAGAGCAGCGCAATACAGAGACAGACTGGGCTGAATTAGGTGGGGAACTAGCAGAGCTGAAACGGCAAGTATAACCTTCAGCGCTGGATTTGGCAGCCTTTCTGTTCCTTTCGCGCAGTCTTTTTGGATGCAGTATTTATTCAAGCAGATGGGATGAGCTTCATAATAGTTCAGCTCTTAGATGACTCACTCTGCCAGATAAGCTGATAATGATGGGCTACAGGATCGCTGGTGATCTTGTTTGGGCACCTTAACAAAGACTCTCCTGATTTTCGTACTAATAAGAATAAAAAAAAGACCCAAAAGTATTTCCAAAGTTGTTCTTGCTAAGGTTGCGAAACATGGAGCAGTGCGTGCTTTTAAAGCACGAAATAACACCAAGATGTGAAAGCTTTTTTCTGTTTCTGCAGACTATACTTTGCTATAATTATAGATGGGGTGTAAAGATAATATGTATTATTGCAAGTGTCTTTGAACTTAATGCTTTCTCCAAGCGGCTTGCCACATACCCTTCAGATTCACATGTTGGAGTTGGTAAATATTATTCCCATTATGCGGAGGAAGGAGCTGAGGCAGGGGTTGTTTGTTATTTGTAGGAACCTGAAAACTGAGTGGCTGAGCTAAAAGCAGAAGGAAAGCCCAGGGCTTTGAACACAACTCCGTACTGAGGGAAGCAAAAGATGGCACACGGCGCGTATCAGATACGCCGCCGCCTCCACACGCGACCGGTCTGAATCCAGACAGAGGGGCTGGAAACGTTCGCAAAGCCACAATGCCAGCTAAACGCCGGCAGGGAACAGAAAAGTCACCCGACATCGGAGAGGACTCCCGCACCTGCACGTCGTTAAGCGCCCGAGCCCCGCTGCCCTGCCCGCCATGTGCGCCAAAGCCGGAGGGCCCAGATGAGTGTGCGCGGGAGGGGATCGAGCCGGGCAGGAGCGCCCTCCGCACGCAGCTATGTTTAGTGATGGAGCAGACGACCTCCCCGTGGTGGCTGCCCGGCTCTCCTGTTAGCATCCTCGAGGACGGGGTTTGGCTGCGCCCTGGGGAAGAGCTAAATTAGAGTATTAGCAGGTGCCTCAGACCTCAACTGCCACAGTTGACAGAGCGGCATCGGTTTTTGTTGAAGACCAAACAGTGCTGATGGCCTTCACAACTACACAAGATGCCGGGGACGGTGCCCAGCAGTCATCCACGCACGCACGTCCACCTGGGTGGACCCAGAAGAATCCCATTTTTGCGGCAGCCGAGGGCCAGGCTTTTGATCCTTGGCCCGGCGCTGGCTACCCGTCGTGCAGGCTGGGGCAGAGCCCGGCTGCCCCGTGCTAAAGCCCAGATGCCCCCGGGGTTCTGCCTCCGCACATCAGATAGGGCAGCGACAGAGCGTGCCTGCGCCCCAGCAGCCGGCTGCACTTAATGACGTGCCGTTTGCAGTAGCTACCGCAGAGCTGCCCAACAGGATCGGTGCTCTCCCTTATTAGAGGCGATTAAGTACTTCACCTGCACATTACAGTGCCCCAGCAGGTCCATACTGCTTGGACCTTTTCTTTCAGGCTGCCTCCAAGGTCATGTTTAAGGTTTTGGGGCCCACGGTGCTACAGGAAGGGCAAGATGTGCAGCATCCTATAGCCGGGCTTACTGCTAGCGAAGCCTTGCCGTCAGGTGGATGGAAAATCCTGCTTGGCCATGGTGCAAATAGAGGAGCTCTCAACCCTGGCTGGGATTTTTGGCAGAGAGGCGGTCAGGGCTCACCCTGCTCATGCTGCCGTGCCTCTCGGGGTGTCAGCAGCCACATTCCAGCCAGGTTATTTTCTCCACCCGCTGTTGCTCAAGCGCAAACGGGGAAGACGTGCTGCGGGGAGAGAGTGGAGATACCCTGGGTATAGCACGAGCCATACCAAGAGGCAGGTGGGGCAAGAGGGAGCTCGGAATGCTCCGGGCCACGGGGAGGGAAGAAAGGCAGTGAGTCCGCCCGGGAGATCCCATAGAAAGCTCAGGTCCCTTCTCCCAAACAGGCAAAATGTGGCACTCTGGTTCCCTATAACGCTGCATCTCCTCCCTGGCTGCTGGGGCAGGCACCATGGAGGCATTTTCTCTTTCTTTGCCTGCCTTTCCCACCCGAGTCCTAGGGATCCTTGCACCTCTCTCTCAAGAGCCAGCAGCACTTCTTCCTTCTTGCAGCCTCTTCTTTTTCTCCCCCCTCGGGTCTCCCTCCTCTCATCGCATAACTCCCTGCCTGCTCCCGGGCTCGGCCTGGCAGGCATGAAGCGGCATGAAGCCGGCGCTGCTGCCAATCTCCTGGCCACCCACAGGGCTGGGAATAGCAGCGTGGAGACGGCTCAGCCCAGCAAACCCACCCGGCGCTGTTCCGCGGGGAGAGGAGTGACAGGAGGGCTCCCAGGTCAGCCTTCCTGCAGATGCGGGAGGCTGGCGGGGCCCGAGTGCGCATTTGGAAGGGTTTCTCTTTAACGGGGGGCCTTCAGTATGTTTTTTTTTTTAATCTTCTCTTTCTTTAAAATCTCCCACTCCATTCAGGTTTTTAACGCTGCAGGAGTTGAGAACCCGGACCTCGATGTTTGCCAGGTGGGTAGCGAGGAGGTGGGCTTTCCCAGCTCCGCCGATGGAAGTTTGAGAATGTGCTGGGACCGAGAGGCCCGCTCTGTTTAACGCCCGGTTCTCCTCCTACTCCTCCTCTGTGCCACGGCACGAGTGGGCAAGCTTCAGCAGAAATCTAACTGCTCCCCTCTGTTGTTTTAATTTGCACGGGGCTTTGTTTTGCTTTGTGGGATTGCCTTTTTTTTCCCTGGAGAAGAACAAGAAGTGGGATATAAAGTGGGGAAAAAAGAAAAAAGAAAAAAAAAAACACGAAAGTGGGCCAAGATGTAAAGAACATGCTGGTAACATCTCCAAATTGCACTTTGATGAAGTCTGGTGTCAAACTTGATGTGGGCAGAGAGAGAGAGAGAGACGGGGACATGGAGAAGCGTCAAATATCCAGGGCTTGGGAACACGCAGGCTAGTGGGTTGGAGTTGGCGGGGACAAGATGGGAAGCAGCTCCAACCCTGGGGCTCAGCAGCCCAAGGAAAAGCTTCAGGAGCCATCAAGGGGGACTGGCTCGGATGCTCAGTATCGGGGAGAAACCTCAAGCTGCACTAGAGAGCGTGGTGGGACGGGACAGACTGCGGATGAGCGCGCCGGGTGGCTTGGCACCAAAAAAGGCCAGAGCCAGAGCAAGGCTGCGAGGAGAGGGATGGGCGCCGTTTGCTTCTGAGCGTCTCAGGGCTGGCAATGGTAGTAAGACAGAGGAGGTTTGGCTTTAAGGATTAAGGGTGGGATAAAGGCAGATACAGTTATGCAGAAAGAGCTCACTGTGCCTGTTTTATTTCAGCCAGGGCATGCGTCAGGTAACAGCCAGAAGCATCCCAAGCGTATAAGGGGTAAGGAGAGGGGAGATGGGTCAGGTGCTAAAATGGGGACAGAGCGAGAAAAAAAGAAAGAACTAAATGAACTATCAGGCTGCATTTCCTTGGGTGAGCATCAACAGGCAGGGGCAAGGACACGCGCGTGCCCTTTCAGCATCAAACTAGTCCTGGGATTAAATGTGCAGTTGGAAGGTGCCATCATGAATACAAGGAGAGACAATGTTCCCTGTTTTTTGGGGGAAATAAGGAGAGGTGAGAGCCTGAAACATCACAGAGGAGGACTTACAAGTGGTTCCCCAGCATGTTCCTCTTCATGGCCCCCAGGAAGCTCATCAGGCTGGGATCCGAAAGCTCGTCTCCCACCATGGTGGGGCCAACCTCCTGCAGGGAAAGGCAGCAGAGGGTGAGCGATGTGGGGCAGTACGGCCACCCGCCTCCCCGCGACAGCTCCAGTAAGAGCTTTACCGGGAAGGGAATTGTGGTGAGCCACCTGCCCGTCCCAGGAGGGGACCCTGGTGGCTTCGCTCCTGGAGGGCCACCTGCTGGCTGAGCTCACGGTGGCTCTGGTCCTCTGGGATCCACCACTGGGAAGTCTGCAGGGCAGCAACGAGGTGCTACTCACAGCCTCATCGTGCAAAACCAGCAAATCTGTGTGTTTTAGCATGAAATGAGCATCCCCAGGCCTGTTAGGGGCCCTTTGCCTGTCCGGGTAGAAGACAGCTCTGGGAATGGCTCCGCTAACTGGGAAGGGTGGGGAGATCAGGGTGAGAAGGAGCCGAGGGGTGACTGGGGCAGATGAGCACCCATGGGATGACGAGGGACAGTCACGATCCCTTGGAAGCGACGGGAGACTGGAGGAGCTCGGGGGAGGCAATCAGAGACACGAGTCATCTCACCACCAGGGCCATCAGGTGGACTTCCCACTCATCATATGGGGGGGGATGGGGACGTTTTCCACAGAGTGCTCCCAAAGTGTTATTTTATGAGATATTCCTGGCCTGGAGGTTTTCCAGAACTAAGGATCGGGGCACAGCAGACAACAACAGCGCCAGTGACCTCCACTATGATCGCCCGTTCCCAACCCACCCCCGGCGCAGCTGGGGAGGAGCCGGGGAGGGCAGCACCCCGCCGCCCTGCAACACCAAGGATGGAAGAGCCGGAAAACACAGCCTTCATCGCCGTCCGCAGCTGCGAGGGCTGGCGAGCGGGAGAGGCGTCGCACACACCTCCGCCGTGGGGCCCACAACCCACCCCTCCTTGCTCAGCGCTGATGGGGCGCTCTACGCTCCCTGCTCCAAAACCTGCCCCTGCACCCTCCGGGCTACCCCTGAAAATACCGTTTTAGTTGATTTTAATAGGTGGAGCGGTTGTTTCCTTTCAAATCTCCT
This sequence comes from Scopus umbretta, assembly GCA_013400535.1. Classification (NCBI taxonomy): domain Eukaryota; kingdom Metazoa; phylum Chordata; class Aves; order Pelecaniformes; family Scopidae; genus Scopus; species Scopus umbretta. Next base: position 26,763 of record VZTL01004398.1, read on the forward strand.
CCATGCTACTTGTGAAAAGTTTGCAAGTGAAAACTGTTCTTCCGAGGGATGTCCCCATGCGCTGGCAAACCCACATCACGCTATTATCCACACTTCAGAGTATGCAAAGAGTATGCATTTAGAGTATGCAACCCCAAATAACCTCAGAAGTATTTTAAGTATCAGGCAGACCCTTTTTGACCCCTCTCTTCTCTATCACCCCTTGGAGAAAGCAAAGCGCAGGGACAGGACCAGTGTCCCTGAGCCTCGAACAGAGGTTGCCCGTGGAGGTTCGCAGGCTGCGTGCTCCGCCGTTGCGGTGTGGAGCCAAGCGCGGCAGGATGGGAAACTGCGCGCCTTGACCCACCGTGAGTTTAGCAACGCAGCAGCCGGACAGCCTGACAGCAGAGAGAGCTGAGAATTTCCCCTTGGCTGGGAGAGCCGAGGTAGCTGGTTTGGGGGCAGCGGGTGGGTGAGGGCTGAATGCAGCGGCGAGGGTGAAATCCCTCCCTGACAGCATCCATCTGCAAACCGGGGCTGGCAAACCGCGTGTAAATGGAGCGCCTCGATCAGATCCCAGCTAGAAGCGCTTACGCAGCGCCACTAATCAAACAGGTTAGCGAGCTGTGCAAACACGCAGCACGCTCCGCTGCCTGGAGCTCTGGAAAAGACAGAAGCTGAAGCAGAGAATGAGCCTTCTCTGCTCGCCGCTGCCCGGGCAGCCCTCCCGCCCGCAGCCCAGCACTCTGAACCCCACGGGAGACGTGCCACGGGAGGGGGTGACTTGTCCCTGCACGGCCGCTGCCAGGAAAAAGCTGCAAAGTCGATCACCCCCTGCTAGACCAGGACGGGCTGTTTGCAGGCCCGGCTCGATGCCACGTTTCAGGTTGGAAATGTTTGCTTTGCCCGGCTAAAGAGCAGAGTTTCCAAAGTCTCCGGGGGGAAAACGCGCTAAGCTGCAATAATCCAGTCTGCCCTGCGTCATGCCTTTCCCAAAAGTGCTATGAACCCCAACCACGTGGCGCGCTCTGTATCTCCCTCCACAATCACTTAATCAACTCGTACGATGCCAAGCAGCGCTGCAAACAGTGCTTCGGTGCCGCAGCATCCCCACGCGTCCTCGCTCTCAGTTCGCTGCTCACTGGGTTTGGGAGGTGTATGCAACGGGACATCTTCAGCGACAGCAGCAGCACCTTTCACCAGACTCCTGCCAGCTTGTCGATTTGCTTTTTTCACCATTACCCTCTTCCTATCGCAAAACCACATCGTCATTATTTTGGCTTTCAGACGTCGAGTTCCCCTTTGTGTTGGGAAAAGGAAGGAACCCCAAATACACAGCTATCTGCTCTCGCAGCCCCGGCCGGGCGTGCCAGCTGACAGGAGGTCAGCAGCGACGCCGCTGTGGACGGCAGATGCGGCAATCATGAGGAAGCCACGTTTCCCTTACGTCCTTATTCGAGAATAACGGGCTGCGCCCCCAGCCCAGGTCTCGGCCAGCGATCCCTGCCGCTGCTTGGGCTGCTGCGCAACAGCCCTGCCGCCAGCAGTGCCCTTCCCTTTGGCTACGGCTGCATCTTCCACCACGGAACGGCTATTCGGGGAAGAGGGAAAACCTATAGAGAGGGCACGTGGCCAGAGACTGGTTTCTTTCATGTTCGTGGGATCCCACAACAAGTTTCCCCGGTTACGTTATTTGCTGTTTCGAAGGAAGAAGTGGGGAGGGCTTCAGGGGGAATGGAGCAGAGGTATGGGCACCCAAGCAGGGGTACAGGCACCTGGGCACCCGAGCAGGGGTATGGACACCGAGCAGGGCTATAGGCACCTGAGGAGGGCTACAGGCACCTGAGCAGGGGTACAGGCACCCGAGCAGGGGTACGGGCACTCGAGCAGGGCTACAGGCACCTGAGCAGGGCTACAGGCACCCGAGCAGGGGTACGGGCACTTGAGCAGGGCTACAGGCACCCGAGCAGGGGTACAGGCACCCGAGCAGGGGTACGGGCACTCGAGCAGGGCTACAGGCATCCGAGCAGGGGTACAGGCACCCGAGCAGGGCTACAGGCACTCGAGCAGGGATACAGGCACTCGAGCAGGGATATGGGCACTCAAGCAGAGGTATGGACACCGAGCAGGGCTACAGGCACCTGAGGAGGGCTACAGGCACTCGAGCAGG
>VZTL01004399.1:0-20231 GCA_013400535.1 Scopus umbretta
CTTAGGTATACTCAGTGTAATACTTCACAAAACGTATGCTCAGCATGATACTTCATTATTCAAGTTTGACAATATAGACACTGTAACTGTGTCAATGTTTATTATTATTAAATGATTTACTATTATTATATAATACTACAGTTAAAAGGGAGATTTATAAGTGTAAATTGTCTGTTGATATTTCTGTTTTATGTAATTCAATGTATTTCTTTCTCTTTAGGCTGTGCTGAGTCCTCTTATAGCAATCGCACTGAAAATATCTCAGATTCATGAGAGGACAGGGCGAAAGGGACCCACTGTCATCACCTGAAGCCACAGAAGATTGTTAAACCAGGGCCAAAAGAGGAACAGCAAGGAAGAGACAGGACCTTGCTGAAATATGTTAGCCATTTGTGCCTTGTATGATTTAAAAAGTTTTCTTGGGGATAGAGGTAGGGTGGGAAGAAAATTCAATATAATATTGAGCTTATTCATTTGCATTGATCTCCACATACAATAGTGTAGCGACTTCTTTGTGTTACCTGCAATATCTTAATTTCAGATAACAATGTAACAAAAGACAGAGGCCTTAACCTTCAAATGTTGTCAGCAATCTGACAGAAAACTGCTTGGGTTTGAATGCTGTGATAAAGGTTGGGGAAATTTCAGTTCGGGAGAGAGGGGGAGGAGTTGCAAAGCTGTAAAGGCTGTTTACTAAGCTTTGCAAAGCGAGTATTTCCTCACCTGACACCACTCTCTCTCCTGTTGCTCACAGATGCACGCTGGCAGCAGTGTTGTATACACACTTGCACATGCTCCCAAAGAAGGGGTTATCCCATATTTTTTTTTTTTTATCCCTACTTTTAAAGCATATCAATGTGACTTGTGCCTTTAGATTTTCCTGATTTTTTGGCTCTTTGGGTTTTTTTCCTCCAAAGGGAGGCATTTGTGCTATAGAAGCTGATTGTATCCTTCCAGCAATATGTCAGGTGTGGAATCTGGTTGTCTTTTGCAATATTCCTCGTTTCAGCAGATGATATTGGTGCTTACTGTGTTTGAGAGGTAATCACTGCAAGTTCAGCAATTTTTCATGAAGGAGTTATTATGGAAGTTTTTTATGTCTATGGAATACTCATGCTCCACTTACCACAAAGTGGTAAGTGAAGTGTGTAGTGAAGAGGAGATGAAAACAAACGCTAATAAATTAAATAGAAATACTTGTCTGATTCGCCAGCTGGATGCAGTTTCTGTTAGATTCTTTGTAACAGTGGGTCATGGAATAAAAATTTGCTGAGTGCAAAGGGAGAAGAGACGTCCTGGCATAGATCTGAGAAGGATATTGGGGATATGGACATCAGCATTTTTCTGCTTGTGAAGTGATACTGCAGTTCTAGCTACAATACTGTGCTCTGAAGAACAGCACAAACACTTTATGCATGTGACTTGTTTGAAAGCTTTGCTTCCTTGGGCACAGTGTGGTCACTTGTATCATTTGTCAAGGTGGCTTTGTGCAACTTGCCTCTTTGCAGTGTGTTTCAATTCATTGTGGTTGTCAAATTTTAGTGCAATTTATATAATATTGCAGCAAAGGAATTTGTTTTGATTTCTTTCAACACTTCTGTCAAAAAATTGCTGTGACACTTAGTACACAATAAAGAATAATGCTGTATTTCTGTCTTAATACGTAATTGTGGACAAGACACACTGCACTTTCAAGCATCCTAATAAAACTGCCTTTAATACAATTAGATTATCTACTTAATTGACTCCAAACAAATGCGGTACTGATGTTCTCACATAGTATTCTACCTTACAATTAAATATTCCCAAAAACCAAAAGAGATTTTAAGGCTTTAGTTCTTTTTATAAAGTTGTTTTTTTTTTTTGGATGTGACCATGGAATTCTCACACAGTTTGGAAATCTGCTTTTGAATGTAAGAATATTCATCTTTACAGAAACCTTGTCTATCTAATCTTTCATTTTTCTTATAGGTCAAACTCCTCTAGGTGAAGGATAGTCAGTTCCGAACTAGTGGATCACACATGGTCAAGCATAGGCGTATTCTGGATTATGACGTTCAGATTACTGGACTGCATGAAAGAACATCCTGAAAGGCAGTCCAAGAACTTCTAAAATCTCTTACATGTTTTCTGACAATTAAATAATTTTTGATCACATGGTGAGCTAGGTAGTTATAGTACCAAGTATCCCATTTGCCAAACTTCTAGGACCAGGACTTGACTTTGAAAAGTAAGATGTACTGAAGCCAGGTGTCATTCAGGATGTGGTAGGAAGACTCAAGAGGAACGGATCAGGACTGTGAAGAAGCATACTTGTGCTTTTATCAGAAAGTCACTAGAGCACCAGCTGCAGTAGATGGCAGTCTGCTTTCATGAAGGCAGTCTTTGTGAACAAAGGATATATTTTAAAATCTCAGTACTGACTTTGTCCTGGGCTTCAGAAAAAATAGTTGTGGCTCTGTACTGAAATGGAGAAAAGGGCTGTTTGTGTGTGGTTTTGAATAGCTGTCAAACAGCAGACTTCCAGAACTAGCCTAACCCCTAACTCGCCATCCTTTTTTTATGAAGACTGGTAATATTGAAAAAATGTAACAACTGGTATTTTCGACCAGTTAATTGCTTTTCTCTGCAAGAATGTGAATAAAACTTTGTAAGGCTGAAGTACAGTGTATATCTTTATATCTGATATGTTTTGGGAAGGATTGTAGCCATAATCTCATAAAGCGTGCTGCATTTCCTGAGGTCTTTCACTTACTAACGTGAGAGATGAATGCTTGGAAAAGAGCAACTTACATGCACTTATACAAAGATGCAAGACTTCTAAAAACAGACCATACATCTAGCACAGGGAAAACTATTAGTAATACTGCTTGTCTTATCACAGCGTCTAGGCGCTATGACCCAGACCCTTCTGTGGCTATTGTTGGATCAGCAGTTTTATCAAGCCTGGAAATTGCAAGATACCTGTGTTGTTCGGCTGTGATTGCACTAAAATTTACTTGGACAGTAATACAGTTTCTCAAAAGCTCAGATTTTTCTGTACCCATCAATACAAAGGTATAATCCCAGCACACCGGAGGAAAAGGAGAAAGAGGAATTCAGAGAGACCAGTGTGAGAGAGAACAATTTCAAGGTATATTAGCAGAGGGCTGACCAAGACAGGGCTTGGGTGGGTCCCAGGAACAGAGAAAGAGGTGGCAGGTGGCAGAGAGAATTAGGAGAGGACAAATTGCTGCATTCAACTGGAAAGAGCGGTGTCATAAAAGAATACTAATAGCACAACAACAGATTTGAGAGAGGGAAAGAGGAAAAGGGAGTAAAGGGGGGAAGGGAGCATAGTCTAAGTATGATTTAATAGTGTTCAATATTAAAAAAAATGGTATAATCTCTGGTTTTATACAGTATAACCTCCAATGACAATGCATTGTAACTGCTCTCATGATCTAAGAGAAATAATAGTTTACACTAGGGGGAAATAAGGGCAAATTTGGAGCAGTGTGAATTGGTGACTCTAATTTACTTGTAACAGTTTACAAAAATGCAATAGCTGAGACTGAATTACTGAAAATGGTAGAAGAGTGTATTGCCAATGTGACTAGAAGCAACAAATTGTTTGGTGTCATCTCATTGGGAAGCATGGTTGTAGCTTTTTACCACGTGGGTTTCTAGCATCTGCTCATTAGCATCATGTGGTTTGATCTAAGTCATAAAATACCAGCAAATTCATTTGCCGGCAAGGCTAAATGTTTATTACATTTTACCTTGAGAAAAGTGCCCTTCTGTAAGAGAGTTAGTGGCAGGATGAGAAGGACATTGTATTCAGAGACAATTTGGAAGGCAGCAGTACTCACCTGAACTATGGGATCAGAGAATCCTTAAGGTTGGAAGGGACCACCTAGTCCATCAGGACTAGTCACCTAGTCCAGCCCCCAGCTCAGAGCAGGATCAGGCAGAGGAGGTTGCCCAGGACCATGTCCAGTTGGATTTTGATTTTCTTCAAGGGTGGAGACTGCACAACCCCTCCAGGCAAACTGTTCAAGTGTTTGACCGCTCCCATAGTAAAAAAAAACCCCTCACATTTCTAAAGTGTTCAGATGGAATTTAATCTGTTTCAGTTTGTGCCCATTGCCTCTTGTCCTGTCACTGGACAACATTGACAAGAGCCTGGCTACATCTTCTTTCTCTCCCATCAGGTATTCATAGAATTCAGTAAGAACCCTCTCGAGCCTTCTCTTCTCCAGGCTAAATGCTCCCAGCTCTCTAAGCCTCTCATCATACGACAAATACTTCAGTCCTGTCATCTTTGTGGCCTTTTGCTGGGGGTCCTGTAGTATGTCTATGTCTCTTGTACTGGGGAGCCCAGACCTGGACCCAGCGCTCCAGATGCATGCTCAGCTGTGCTGAGCAGAGGGGAAGGAACAACTCCCTCCACCTGCTGGTGGTGCTTTTCCTAATGCAGCCCAGGATGTCGATTAGCTGTCTTTACTGTGAAGGTGAGTTGCTGGTGGTTTGTCAATTTGTTGTTCAGCATGTGACCCCCAGGTCCTCTCTGTGGAGCTGCTTTCCAGCCCACTGGTCCCAGCAAGTATTGGTGCCTGGATTTATTCCTCCCCAAGGGCCAGGACTTTGCATTTTCCTTTGCTGAACTTCATGAGGTTCCTGCCGGCCCATTTCTCCAGCCCATTCAGGTCCCTCTGAATGGCAGCAAATACCTCTGGTGTGTCAGCTGCTCCTTCTAGTGTTGTATCATCTGCAAAACTGCTGAGGCTGCACTCTGCCTCATCATCCAGATTGTTAAAGAAGATGTTAAACAATATTGGCGCCAATGTTGGCCCCTGGAGCGCACTGCTGGTGACTGGCTTCCAGCTGGACTTTGTGGCAGTGATCATAACCCTCTGGGCTTAGCTGTTCAGCCACTTTTCAATCCACCTCACTGTCCACTTATCTAAACTGTATTTTNGGGTCACCTGCCCATACTTCCACTTATCATACACTTCCTGTTCATATCTGAGTTTAGTCAGAAGCTCCCTGGTCATCTCTGCAGGCTTCCTGCTGCCTTTGTTTGATTTCTTTGTGTCAGGATGAACCATTCCTATGCTTGAAGGAGGTGATCTTTGAAAATCAAACAGCTGTCCTAGACTCATCTTTTCTCCAGGGCCATAACCCACGGAGTTCTTCCAAGTAGATCTCTGAAGAGGTTAAAGTCTGCTCTGCTAGCTTTGGTCCCAGTTCTTGCCTTCTCCCTCCTGTCAAGATTCTGAACTCCACCATTACATGATCACTGCAGTGAAGGCCTTCACGTGACAACCCATTTCTTTTGGTATTGTAAGTATCAGGACAGCCACGCACCTTCTTGTTGGCTCCTTAGTCACTTGTGTCAGGAAGTTGTTCTCAATGCACTGAAAGAACCTGTTCTGTTCTGAAGCCTTAGTTTTACCAGTTCCTATCCTTCAGTCCAAAGAAAATTCCTTTTAATCTAAAACTTCCAGCTGCTATTCTTGGAAAAGATGAATTCATGCCAGCAAGTCTCATCAAAAGCAAACCTTTTAAAAACTTTTGCTGCTTTAAGATTGTTGACATTTTTGAGCTAATTGCCTACACAATTTTCCATTAAGCTCACAGCCAAATAGTTCATTAACTGAAAAAACAAACTGAATACTAGATTGTTTGAAATAAAATATTAGGTACTAACCTTAATTTTCTCCTTATCTCAATAACCTTCATGTCTCAAGTACTTTCTTCCATACTGCAGGTTGAAGATGCAGTTATCTTCGTTTTCACGTTTCAGGATCCATTGAGACCTCAAAACATCTGCAGAAGGCTGGAGCTAAAAAGGGGGACTGCAGGACTGCTCTGGGATTGGGGGAAAGGAAGAGAGGTTTAGCTCTACCTGATTGTCCGTAAACTATGTGGAAAGAATCTGAATCTTATTTTCTATGGCAAACTGATCCAAGAGCAACCTTCTATTCACCTTAAGTAAATGTGACAAAGCATGTAAGAAATGGTTAGGTGCTGTATACTCCCTGTACTAAAGGGACTAGAGAAGGAGGCCCTATTTATGCAAAGGATTTATGTGACTGTCATGTTTTAACCCCAGCTGGCAACTAGCGCCATGCAGCTGCTTGCTCACCCTCCCTCTGCTGGTGGAACGGGGAGAGAATCAGAAGGGTAAAAGAAAGAAAACTTGTAGGTTATAAAAGCAGTTTAATAACTGAAATATAATAACAACAACAACAACAGCAGCAACAACAATGACAACAATAACAATAAAAATAGTGAAAAGGAAAAAAAGATGAAAAGGAACAAAACCCAGGAAAAAACAAGTGATGCAATTGCTCACCACCCACCGACTGACACCCAGCCAGTCCCAGAGCAGTGATTGCTGCCCCCTGGCCAACTCCCCCAGTTTCTATACTGAGCATGACACCATATGGCATGGCATAGCCCTGTGGCCAGTTTGGGTCAGCTGTCCCGGCTGTGCCCCCTCCCAGCTTCTTGTGCACCTGGCAGAGCATGGGAAGCTGAAAAGTCCTTGACTTGGTGTAGGCACGGCTTAGCAACAACTGAAACATGAGTGTGTTATCAGCATTATTCTCATACTAAATCCCAAACACAGCACTATGCCAGCTACTAGGAAGAAAATTAACTCTATCCCATCCAAAACCAAGACAATGTCTTAGGTGCTTTTACATGAAAGAAATCATCCCATACCTTGCATCCTATACCTCTGAATTTAGGTCTATGCAGTGCGGTTTCAGCTTCCTAATCAAACATGTGATCCAGCAGGAAAAAAACAATTGCCATATATGCAAAATGCTTCCTCCATAGTGACAGCCAGTGAGTCATTAAACAGAAGCACAGGATCTCTATAAAGTTCTGGCAGTGCTTGCTCTTAGAGCTACCTGTAGTCTCAACTGTTTCCCACTCACATGGGCTTGCTGTAAAAATTAGCTGGTGGAAAAGTTAGACTCCCACAGTGAAAAAAAAAGTTGAACTTGCACAGGACAGGCATTTTGCCATGGGAGATCTCCTGGCTAATCAGTCTCATCTGCTGTGCACCAATACTTGTGCAATGTCTGCAGCCTTCAGGATCTGGGGCCCTGGACTAAAGAAGCAAGGGATTTCAGGGTGCAGTGGTATGGTAATGCTAGGAGGTAAGACTGTAGCAAGGACATTTGATGTAGCAGATCATTGCTTCAGTTATTTTGGAAATAATGTACAGTGTTCCTCTGGCTTTTACTATCCTCTGTGCTGTGCCACTTTTCAATTACTTTGAAAAATCTTTATATGCTGATGGCATCTTCTATCAGGTTCTATCTTTTTCAGGGACCCTTTTTCTTGCCTGTGGTTGTTTTAATGCATTTCTCTTCCTCAACTTGTCTTGAATTGATTTTCCTTTCTCTGTAATTTTTTACCCTGTTTTAATTTCTCCTGACATCAACTGAAGGTTTATAGATCCTTTGCATAAAGGATTAAATTCTTTGGAAGAAAAAACTGACATGATTGTCCCTTCCCTGGCCTTAGCCATTGTTAACCATCACCACCATGGCTTGCATTTCTAATGGATACGCAGTCATAATGCTGAAGTCGTTGTCTTAGGGTGTGAGGGCATATGGAAAATGTGATAACTTTTCTGTCTTACTGCTTCTGCAACAAAAAGCAAAACTCCACCTACAGTCAGTGTCGCAGGTCTAAATCTGAGTGAACTTCCATGAAATTTTTCTTGTCATCTGGAATTATAGATGGCAGTGTCCTGGATGCAAGTTTGCCTCAGTGATTTTATGAAAGGAAGGAAACATATAACAGAGGAAGGATGAGTCCAAGCCTGTCCTCTTTCTTGTACTTACTCCCTACCACAATGGCACTTATCAGAAACAGGATACAGGATCCCTTTTTTAGTTCCAACAGTCTTGAGCAAGCTGCAGTGGAAGAAAGTGCTTTTAGAGACAGCTCAGAGGAGTGAGTCAGAGAAGGTTTGTCCTCCTGCAATTGCTAGTTCCCTCTGAGGAGCCGTGGACATAAGGAGGGTTGTCTCTTCAGCAGCTAGGAAGTGTATTGTGTGTACTGTACTGTGTACTTATCCTGAATCATGGGCATCTTGTATCATATAAGCAAATACTTGGCATTTAGTTTAAATACAAAATTTATTCACTAATTCAGTAGTAAAATACCAGCCATTAGTACCCCAAAATAAAACAAGTAACTTGAAAGGCATATGATACAAAAAGAATCAGTTAAAACAAATAATGTACACATGACAAGCAAAAGCTGAGTTTCCCAAGTCAACTAATGTTACAAAATCACAAATCAGGACTTTCAGCCAAAACTCCTTATGAGGGACAAGACATTTAAGATTGATAACAGCATGATGCCTCATTTATCTTGCAGCATTAGAAACTGCTATTGCCAGTGACACTGACTTTTATAAAAGAGAGCATGAAATTCTATCTCTATGGAGATTCGTTCTGCTTTGAAATACTGAGCACCTTTAGATATATCCCCTCCAACTCCACTCAAACGCACAGATGGTCAATGCTTTTCCTGTGCAGTTTCACCCTTAGTGGTGTACTATTAGGGATTACGGATGCACAGCTTCTTTCAATGTTCCCTGTTCCACAGACACAGGATTTTACCCGCTGCCTGTCTCAGATCTTCTGACAGGCATTGCTCTTTCTGAGGTCCCCTGGCAGCCTGTATCCTCTTGGTAAGTGCTTTCTTGTGTGGATGGATGAGAACTTGACTCCCCTCTGGCGTTTGAGTGTTGGTCAGCTGTTTGCTGCTGCCATAGCTGCCGCACAGATAATTCATACGGTGGTGGCTGTTCCTGCTCGTTAGCTTCACTCATGAACTCTGCGTTGCTTATGGTATACGGAGGTGGAGGAATATTGATGACTTCTTGCTGTTTTAATATGGAGGCCACTGGCAGTGGGGAGGTCTGTTTTTCATGGTCTGTGCTGTCTTCATAGGAGGGAGGATAGAAGTCAGGCCTGAATAAAAGCAAACCAAAAAGAAACACGTGATGGAGAAATGTGATTTATCTCAGAGAGCTTGGTTAGATGCTTTGTCTGTTATGTTTCCAAAGTTTAGATGAGGCTTAAACTGTAAATAGAAACCTATGTAGGTTTAGATGAATGGAAGGTATTAATATAAACCAGCTGGTATAGCTGGGATCATTACCTGTATCTTTCTGTAAAATGTTTTATTAAAAAAACATTCTAAAAAGACAGCCTTCCCCATAACAGTTCCCACCCATGCCATACAAACACTCTTGCTTGTGAGTATTTCAACAACTGCCCAAGTAAAGTTTGATTTGGAAGAAGAAAGGGATAACTGCCTGAAGTAGGTTAAATTAGTGAGTTATTTATTATTACAATAATCGTTGTTTTCCACAGTTTTAAAATACATTTTGCAGGTTTCTGCTGATCTAACCAAAATTTGCTGAATGTTGTTTTTATAGTACTTTTAAAGCACCCATTGTTGGTGTTTCTGGTGCTGTTTCCACAACAGTCTGGGAAAAGTAATTTGTAACCGGTGACCCTGTTAAAGACTTTTGTCAGGCCTAGCGCCAATCAGTTTAAGAAACTCTCTCTCAACACATCAGATGTTGCTCAGAAATAGCGGGGACAATCACACAAGAAAACTTGAGCAGGGACCATATAGAGTTGAAGCTGCCGACATACCTCATTGGTAATAAGTAATATGAGCACGTATCCTATAGCAGCACATCTGATATTGTCTGTTGAGGTGGAACTAATGATGCTCCTGCAGGAGCTCCATGAAGTTGGCGTAGCTGCACCTGTTCCCTCCATGCATGGCTTTGGACCACGCTGTGCAACCTGCTGTGTTTCCTGTAGTATACCTTACCTTATGTATTTTTTGCACAAAATATTGTTTGTACATCGCTGCCTTCCCTAGCAGATCAAATTTCAGTCTACAGTTCTCTCCGTAGAAATATAATAAAATGGCTATATATTTTTTATTTTGAAAACACCTTGCATTGCTTCTTTCTCATTGCTTGTTTACAAAACAGCGTCCCTCCCTCGCAATTCAGCAGCAGCAGTACTGCAACACATACCTGTCTGTGGTGCTGATACGCAGCTCTCTACAGCTGGGATTTCGAATGAAGATGCTGCTGAGGCCTCTGTATTTCAAGACTTCATGGAAAGTACTCCAGAAAATGCCAGTCACAAGGAGAACGAACCCCAGAGCTAACAGGCAATAAAACACCAGCTCATTATTTCCACATCTGCATGTGGACGAACTTGTGGAAACGCAAAGAACTCCCAGACAAATAGTGGAGAAGCCGAGTAAGAGCACAAAAAGACGAATGAAGGTAAAACCAGCTTTTGGCATCTTTCCGAGCAGACACAGCACTTGGTTCCTGTCTGCTGTTTGTTTCCTGGCTGTCTCAGCTGTGCTTCTCATCTTCATGCATTGGTATTTTATACACTTCAGGATTGACTGGCCTTTGGACAATTAAGAGAAACAGGCAGTTTTAAGATACTCATTAACTCTTTGAGATACTGATAATCTCTTTCAGGATTAATCTGTAATCTTAAAACAACTTTCAGGAAGAAAACAGAAACTTCCTGCATCATTGCTTTGTCACTATAATCTCTGGAGTGCATAACTGAACTGCTGCATTCATTGCATGTTACAATTTGCAATGTTTTACACACTTTGTTAGTTTATGAACGAGACCTGTATTTGTTTGGCTTAAAAAAAAAGCAGCAAACAACAAAAACACTGTTCATAACTCCCTGTTAAAAGTTTGAAGGGAAAATATAATTCTTTCTTAATCACACATTTTCATCTTTTACTGGATTTTGGTCTCCTTCTCTCTTTAGCACATTATTCAACTGCCTTGACATTTTTAATAGTTCTTTAAAAAATGGATACATTTCTAGCTTGCAATGTGGTATAATATATGAATTTAGTATATAAAATAAAAGAAATCAAAATTGCGTAATGTCAGAAAAGGACATAGACGTACAAGAAATCTCCTTATTTGACTGCAGGTTCATTATAATCTGATTCCTTTAGTTATTTTCTTTATTCCAGCAATTTTTATTGGCTGATTTTCAAAAGGATCAGTGCTCAAAGCTATGCAGGAACACCTATACTCACTTTTCCAAATATACTTAGACATCTCAAATACAGAGATTCTTGCTACCAACAGATTTTAGGCCAAAATACTGCTACCTCCAATGCAAAAAAATAGTCTTTAGAATTAACCTATGGATTTTCCTTTGGAGAGTATACCCACTAGTTCTTGACAGGGCATAGTAAACTCCATAATCAGAACTTGACTTGTCTATTAATACTACCTTATTTGGAACATTTCTAATTATGTTTCTGAGCATTTTCAACAATGGAGTAATTAACAAGACTTTGCCTAGGTTTGTTGTAAAATGTCCATTGTACACAGTGAGCAAATCAGAACAGGGGACCATTCAAAAAATAGGCTCAGAGTCAAATATTTATTGCAATAATGAATTTATTGCAGGTATTGTTTGGTGATATTCAATGAGGTGGGTTATGTATGGGTAACAACAAATGATTATGAGAATTTTGTGCCACCCTATAAGAGGGTTTCTTGCTACCTACTGTGGACTCTCTGTTTCACTACTGCAGTCTGGGGGAGCTGCAAGACTTCTGTAGTCAATGCAATAAAACTTTCTAATACACTGCTTGGGTCCAGATGCTGTAGGTCATTTACACAAATCCTGAAAGAGGGAGTCACATTTCGTGGGATGAGGAAGGCTCCAGCTCTTCCTACCATAGGCCTCCTCTGCAGCTCAGGAGGGAACAGCTCTTCACAGGCAATTTCAACAGGGTGCTTGAGCCTCGTATCTTCCACTTTAGAGGTGACAGTTTTGATTTCTGACTGGAAAGGAATCCTGAAAGTACTAGGTCACTTGTCTCACCCTGTTTTGGGCTGTATCTGTGTGAGCTGCACCACCACACACAATGTCAAGTTGTATCTCACAGAAGTTTTACAGTATCTCATGTCTCATTTCATGTCTGCTCAGTCAGCACTGTATTTTTCTGTCCCATGTTTATCCAAATGTGGTGGATGTTCATTTCCAACAAACCAGAGTATTTATAAGGAAACAGCAGCTGGTACAAAGCTGCCACACGTTTTGATCAGGTACAATTATTTCAAGCTCCCACCACCATTTCTGCTTCTTTAGTTCCCAAAGGACCTGTAAAGCCATTCTCACTTTTATTTTCAGGACCTATCAGGATGTCAACATCAAGAACAAATCTCATAAAACAATATAATCATTAGACAGAAGTTTTCTAAGGCAGGTCATTCTTGTGTCATAGCAAAAGTCAAAACACAACAAGACCAGCTGCTGCCCTTCCTAAAGAAGGCATTCAGGTAAGAAGTGATTTGGGGTAGTCTTCATTGCAGAGCAAAACCCTGCCAAAGCTGAAATAGTCCTGTTCTTTCAGCCCTCAGCTACAGCCACCTGCACAACACTGAGGAAGCATGGCACCACCTCATGTGCAGGTAAGAGCATGAGTGAGTGCCAGCTTATCTGTTGCTGATATATAAACCAGGTGATATAAGTTGAGTGCTTCCCCTTCACCAATGCCTCCTCACCATTCCTTCAGGTCATATTTCCTGTAAGCCACCTCTTCCTTTACCAAAAGTCATCTATTTATTTATTCTGGTCTGGGTACTTGAAACTCACATTCACTTGTAGTTTCCTGTACTATGTTTACCCTGTTTGATTATGACAAGAAGGAAATCATCTTACCAGTAACTTATTAGGCTGTCAGTATTCTTGTGACTCTCTGGCACGAGGACATGGCAGACTGATATCTCAGGATCATTTTACACAACAGCAATTCACAGACATATTTAAATACACCAAATCTCCACATACCTTGGATGCACAAAACTTTGTACACATTGCACTTAGATGTCTTTAATCCTTGATCACAGCCTGTACAATGGCACATCTCTCCTCCTTACATTTTGATGTGATGTAGCTGGGGAAGCAGGTAATAATTACGTGCTTACCTCTATGGTTTGGGCTACCTACTCACAGAAATCCTGCTAACAGTCTTGGGAAATACATTGTCCTCCCTGCTCAGGGATGAATAGAAAAGAAAATTGCTCAGCAAAGCTTCCCCTTGAGAGCAAATGACTTGTTCAGGACCACTGCTATATGTTTCCAGTCATGCAGTTCAGCTGGGGGGGGGTGGCTAGCAAATTTTGGATAGCAGTAGCAACCTGATTCTCTGTGCTGCATGTCCCTCACCTGCTGTCCTCGTTTCAGCTTAATTCAGCGGGGAAGGGGAGGGTGAGTGAACAGATGTGTGGTGCTTAATTGCTGACTGGGATTAAACCACAACACCTGCATGTCCCTGAAAGGTCAAAACAAGCTCCCATTGCCTCTCTAAGAACGTGCTTTTTCTCATCCAGCTGTCGCAGATCCAGGACTGTGTAACAGTGCTGGTCAGGACCTCTGCTCCTGCTTCAAAACTGCTGGCCTTCTGGATAGGGGTTTCACCTGCCCTTAAAAAATCTGCATCAGCCACGCAAACCACCATGCTGACTTCCTATCACACAGAGCTACAGCTAAAAAACCTGTCACTGAACCTTGAGCCCTGCATCCTGTCCTGTTGCAAAATAATAGTTTGATTGATGCCTACACTGGATATGCACTTCCAGGCTGGATCTGGTCCCTGTCATCACATGGCAGAAAGGCTGCAGCACTCAATCCAGTCTGGAGTCAGGTAAGTTTAACGTGTTCCTGAGGTACCACCATTTTTGCCTGGGAAAGGGCAAACGGATTACTCTCCTCCTCGCTGTGAAGCAGGTTGCAGAGAGGCTCAGACTGCTGCAGCACTGACAGCATGGGGTGCTTCCCCTGCAAATGAACTGCTGCACATGAGTCTGGCGTGGGTGCAGGCCGTCAGGTGTTATTTCTCAGGGTGACCACTTTTAGTGCACCCTTCACAGAAGAGGTTGAGAGTGGAACATCATCTTGAGTTAATGCTGCAGGTAAGACCGCTGCATCGTTCAGCATTTTAGCAGAGTGTAGGTACACAGAGGAGCTGAACCTGTTTATTTGTCTGAGGAGTTTGGCACGATGTGCTGGTGCTATTTTTTAGCTATGCTATTTTTTATGGAATAAAAATAAAAAAAGATTACCTTGAAATTTGAACTTAGAATACCCCTAAACTGAATTCCAGGTTAATTTTCTGATCCCTGTGAGAAGAAAAAAACCCTCTATATGTTCTTCTGAATCTTGCAGGTGCATGTTTTGTAATGAGTTACAAAATCTTTATCTTTGTGACACGGAAGTTTACAGTTGATCTCATTCACAGTGAGGTCTCCTGTACTGAATTCCTTCTTAGACAAATGGGAGTGAATATTGTGTATTAGTCCTTTTAAGGGTTTTTAGTTCTTTTATAATGAATGCTCCCTACAGAGAAGATGAATTCTGCTCTTGTTATCCTGCAGTAAAGGCACAACTTCATGTGATACCTATACTGCTCTGAAACTGTCTGTAAGTGTGACAAGTTCGTTTTCCATGTGCTTTCAGTCCACGTGCCTGCACTGCAGGCAGGCTGCAGGCTGCTTTCACAGGGATGCCTACCAGTCATTAACCCACTATTCTGTGAGCTTGCACGTTTTCTGGAAGATGTGTTCCAGCAGCCCTTGGGGATGAGCCAGGATGGGCATACAGAGGTATGTATGATAGATCCATATCTATACATATGCATATACATATAGAAACAGACATTGACACAGGAGGGAAATGGGCATACATAGATAATAACTGCTGCTCTCTGAGAGGGGGTATCATCTCACTTGTTCCCTCTGTCTTGTCAAGATAGGGTAGCACTGAAGAATGTCAGTATCTGCCAGGTATCAGGCTAGATTCAACAAAGGATTTACACATCTAAGCACTAGATGTTTCTATCCATAACCTTGGGGCAGTGAGCCTAGGAATCTGACACTAAGCACCTGTGTTCCCCGTGCAGTCCATAAAGTAGTCAAGCACCTTGGACTGGTACCCAGGGCAGCCCTGAGGGGTGTCTGGGATGACCCAGAAGAGGCAGCAGGAGGCCATACATCTCTTAGTGAGAAGGTTTCCTTGATATGAAGCTACCCCAAAACCATGCTGGACTCTGAATACCACTCATAGGTTGCTCCCTGGCTGCTTAACCTGGAACTGATGACAACATGCAGCTCACACCTCCCTAGACTGTTTAGTAAGGTTCAAGCTGCAACATGCTGCAACTTACAGCAAAAATTCAGCTGCAAAAGCAGCTGATGAGCACCACAAACAGATCCCTTTCCCTTAAAAGAGCTGCTCCACTAGAGAAGGCATAAAGTAGAGCAAATTCCCATTGCCATGAGCTGCCACTTGGCACATGTGGAGGTGTAGGTTTGTCAGAGACTGGGGGATTACAGAAATCCATTAGTTTAGCCACTGGTTTCACAAAATTCAGGTCTTTAAAAGAGGTCGTCAAGTTGTGACAGAGGAAAGTGGTGACCAGGGGGGGTAAAACCATGTGTTGGGGCTGGGAGTTTGTGCAAGGGAGATGAAAGTGGAAGCTGGGGGCACGAGAGGCAGGTGGGCCACAGCGGGACTCCCCAGAGCCATGACAGGGTTGGTGTTGCTGTGTGCCTGCTCACCAGCCACAGCTGCTCTTCCAGAAAAGTAGATACAGAAGTGTTAAGTGACAGAAACACATTAAAATAGACTGTTTAAATAGGCATGTAATTTACATCTGTCTTGCCTACTGTGATGTGCACCAGTTCATCTCCCTGCTAGTGCAAGACTGTCTCCCAGAGAGCCTTTGTTTCACTCTTTATTGTTTCAAATATTCATGAATGGAATGTTCTTCCTGCCATTCGGTTGCCCGTAGGTTAACAGATCCACCTCAATTTACAATAACACTTTTCCTGTATAATTTATACTTCCTCCCTACCTGTTAAACATACTTTGCTTTACAAAATAATTTTTCTTACCTCTGTTTTTTTGATGTTTCATATCTTACAGACTACCAACACACATAAATAGAAATACTGAGTTATTCATGACTGCTATCCAAAGTTCAGGTAATTACTGTCATTCGCATCTTCTGTAACACTTGTTCTTCTGCTATCACACAGTATTTACTGAAATAATTATGTTGATGAAAACACCTTTTACTTCTTGCTTTCTATTTCTCTATCTGTACTCATTGATCTGCTTGTTTTAATTTTATAGCTGGAACATGATAGTATCATATCTGTGGTGAAACAGACTAAGCTAATTGCTACAGGAAAAGCTGCACAGGAAATTATATTCTGCCTATGTGAAAATAATTAAGAGTTTAGATATGTTCCTTTCTATACTAGGAAAAGAGATATTCTGAAAATCTTAAATGGAGAAGTTACAAAGGTTAAATGATCCTTATAACTCTCAGAAGAATCAAATACCAGTGACTAGGCTACACCTCACATGGGAAGAAGAGTCCGTTTGCGTGATAAATTTCAGCCTCAGAAAAATAATTTTGTTTTCCAGCCAGTTCCCTATCAACTCTAAAAATTAAAGAGAAGCAAATGAGACCTGTCAGTGGCAGCTGCTGGCTCCACAGTGTGGCGAAGACAGAACTTGCAACCCGCGGAGGCAGCAGGCTTGCAGCGTGACTGCAAGGTGCAGTGACCTGAGGACTGCTCAACATAGCATGAAAGCTGTGGATGGAGGTGTGACCGGCTAATGAGGAGCTAGTCCCTTGTGGTGCTGTGGGAGAAGAAGAAATAATGGAGCTCTTTTTATAGAGAAGCTATATATATGCTAGTTGTTTCACATTTGCAGATCTTCCTACTTTTGCAAGCTGCAGAAGTTCAGTGCTTTCTGCAGGAGGTCTGTCTATGACAACAGCCTATGGGTACTTATCCTTGAAAATAGCACTTGATGTCAAATAGCTGCCTCTCACATAGAAGGTATATAGAGAAAAAAGAAGAGAAGGTGAGAAGCTGAAATAGCCCCATTATGCAATTTAATTTTCAGGGTTCCGTTATTTTTCTCACTTTCAGTCACTTAAGATTTTCTGTAATGTCGTTCCTGGCCTTTTTCAACTCGCATAATGCTTTGCAGCTAGACTGTTTCATTGGCAGCGAGTGTCTTGGACTGCATTAGACTGGATGAGCAGATTTCCTATTTCTCTTACAAAACAGGAAGTAAGTTGCTTCTAATGAAGGTCAGGTGGGAAAAGGGAACAGCTAACATGGTGTAAAGGTTGCCGAGTAGAACTGGCTGCAGACCAAGGTCAAAAGGTAGCAGTCCAGATGCACAAAAAGCACTTCTTAGGAAGTCTGACTGAAGGTGGACTTAATGGATGTTCCACTGGATGATTTGAAGATTGCGATTGTTTTGCAATTTGCCTTACACTTGAAAAGGTCATTGCTTATCCTGTATCCTGTTGAAACCTGTAGAGGCAGTTTTCTCACAAAACAGTTGCTGGAATTATGCTACTCAAAAAGAAATTTGTGAAATCATACACATTTGTATGAAAGCTGTGAAACACAAACATATTTTAAAAATCCTAATAAAATGGAAAACTTTAAAATCAGGAAATTAAAAAAACAGACATTGTAATGGAAATATGTGGGATGTAGCAGTACAAGCTGCATATCATATGATAGTACATGATACAAGATAATACCATATTACGGGTCACATGTGCTGCTGCTAATAAAAGTGATATTTTGCCAGAAATTTAAGGATTATCTGTTTTCCTTTCATCTGAAATGGATTACTTTTAATGAAATGATAATTCAAAATTTAATCCAGTTTTGGTTTTCTCTTCTCTTCTCTCACCTTCTTGCACCCTTAGCTGACATGATTTATTGGTAATAAATGACTCAAAGGGTATTTTACATTAATGCCAATAATTCAGTGCAGTTTTACTAATGGGCCTCTCTAGGAATTCTAGTAGTCATTAAAAATTTGCACTTGAGGGCATGGGAAATGATTTTAAGCTCTGCAGATATAGTCTCTTCTCCATATCATAACTGAATTAATTACACTGGTTTTGAGAGCATAGGAGGGTTTAAGAGTGAATGAGAGTACAAGCAATACGAACACCTAAATCATATTTTACAGACCAGCTCCCAGCCTGTAAATTTGATGATTCCTATGCAAACCTAGATGTGTGAACAGAGCCAGGGCTACTTTTTGTCCTTGAAGACGTTGTGGTATTACGAGGTCTAGCTGTTATTTGTGAATGAATGACTGAACTGCATAAAGGAAACTGAGTTCAGTTTATTCTACAAATACTTGAAAGGAGCAGGGATGAAATAATTTGATTGAAAATAGTAAGCCACAGGGTTCTATCAAGAAATTTCCCCAAACAGTTGAGAATAGTCTACCCCAGGAGTGGGCAGAACAAACAAGCAATAAATACTAATACCTAAAATAAGGACAAGTCAGATACTATGTTTTAAAATAATTGATAAAATCTTGAGTTTTTATAAATAATATTTTAACAAATATTTAAATTTGCTTTTTGTTAACTCACACATTCATATTTTCCAGCTACTCCTTCCATATTATATCATTTTATTTATTTACTAAAAGAATGAAATACAGTAATTGTGATAACATTTTAATAGTTTAGAGTGATGTTGTGAACTGTCTACTCATAAAAAATCACACACAAAATGGGACAGTTCCCTAATGAAAATGGAATTACCTTTGGCCTATCAGGCTGTTAATAAATCTATCAGAACTTGTGTATTTTTAAAAAACAATTGAAATGAACATGAAGGATTCTCAGCAGATGCAATGGCTTTCCTTTTAATTTCTTTCTACAGAATGCTAGCTCCCTGTGTCAAAAAAGGTATCAGTAGATGATGTTGTTCTTCTGTCTGCAAGAAGTTATAAAGGAAGGTTCTACCAGTGGAAATACCGGCATGCTGTATTTGTCTCACACTCACACCTTTAAAAATACCACATCTTACATGATTTCCTAGAGCCTGGGAAAGCTATGGACAGCATATGCATTCTTATCGAACCACACATCATCTTTCTGTAGAATTAAGGGTTAAAAATTGTCACGTGTAAAGTGAAATAGAAGGCTATTAAAACCCTCCAAAAATCAGCAAACAAAAAGCTTTGTTATCTGTTTATCTAGGTATAAGAATTAGAGCCATAGGTAAAACAGGTGACTGTGATATGACTTGGATATACAGGGCAGTCATTTCCAACTTGCTCTTTACCAACCATTGGCTACACAGTGGCGCCACAGACAGTTGTATCAAGGAATCAAGACAAGACATATACCTTCTATAGATACTTCCAAAGAGGGCTCAGATAAATGTGGAAACATATGTCATGGGATGTTGCTCATATGAACCATGCTGCCCTCCTCTAGGAAAGGTGAGGACTACCCTGGGCACTTGGTTAATCTATTTTTAGTGTTATGGTGAGGAAGGCACCGAGGCACAGTCCTGTTAGCACTGATGCCTGTCTGCCATTGGCAGCAGAAGCAAAATCAGGTCTTCAGGCTTGGCTCTAAGACTTTGTCAGTTTTGACAAGAGCAGATTAAAAGTGAACTTTGAAGGAACTGCTGATAGCTTTTATTCCGGCAAAGCACAAAAAGCTTACAGCTAGCTGTTTGGCTGCGCTGGAAGGTTTAATATTAAAAGAAGAATGCCTATTGGCTTTCAAAAATGGTTAAATATTACAACATAATTAGATTGAACCTCCTGAAACTCTTCTCATTTGACGTCATTCCAGTAGGTTGGCTAAGCTCTGCAAGCAAATATCAGATTCTAACAAGGAGTTAGAGTTTAATTGTTACCGGTGTAACTTTTCAGAATTTTAAGTGGGAAAGATGCAAAAGCCCTGCTACAGTTTAGAGGAAATATCCTGTGTCAGAGTTTTACACAAAACAAATGGTCCCAGATAGCCTTAAAATAATTTTTATCAATTATTTTCAGGAGTGTTTCTCATGTCAAAAATTACAATTATCTGTATTTTTTTCTGTAATTGCACTACATGTTTTGATACATTCTTTTGTTTGCAGTCGTTTATCCATCTCTGATTTGAACAAAACGAGTTATTCAGAACTCAAGGAAGCACCAACAGTCCATCATTCATGCAGTCAGGTTTATAAATAAGCAGGTTTTCAGCACTTACAGGATACCTGATTTACCAAAGCCAATGAGGGAGGTGGAAATCACAAGAAAATATAAAATCAAAATATAATA
>VZTL01004400.1:345-42373 GCA_013400535.1 Scopus umbretta
GCCCTGGATGGGCTGGCTTGGGGGCATCCGAGGGGGGGGGGCACCCTAGGGGCCAGCCCTGGGCTGTAGTCCCTCCGGGAGCGCCTGGTCACCGGCAGTGTCACGGTGGGGCTGAGACGTGGCTGGGAGATGGGTCCCCAGGGCCTCACGGAGAGGGGACCTGGTCCCGGGGGGGGTTCAGTCCCCGGGGTGTCACGGGCAGGGCCCCGGGGCCCGCGAGGGCCAGGCACGGTGATCCTGGTGCCTCCAGCCGGTGCAGCGCGGGATGGGACGCAGCAGAGACGGCCCCGCTCCGGCCACGAACAGATTAAATGTAATTTTATTTAACACCCAAAAGAAAATGTAGAAAAGAAGAGGTGAGTGGAGATTTAATTGCTCATATTAAAAATCTACCAGGTGAGACTGAGCCGTTTCCACCAGAGTCAGCGCAGATCTGCAGGGATGTTTTTTCCTCCTCCTCCACAGCTGGATGCTCGGGAATGAGGATGTGGACGGGGTCAACGCTTGCCCCTTTCCCCCCTCCCCAAGTTGCCCCCATGCCACGGGCGCTCGCTGCCACCGGCCCCATCGGCGCATCCCTGCCCGGGTCCATCCTGCCCGGCCCCAGCACCCCCGGCGCGGTGTCCCCGCAGTGCCACCCGCATCTTGTGTCCAGTAACTGGGTGCTGATTTAGGGGGTGGGGGTGGGAAGAGGGGGCAGGAGCACATGGGGGGTGGCCTTGGGCTGTTTTGATTTTTTTTTTTTTATTCCTTATTGTCCCTTTTCCCTCTGTACAAAATGAGCGGTATGGTCATGGGCGTAGGTGACACGGTGACGTGTGCGAGGTCGGGGTGGCTCTGGCAGCCACCCCACACTCACTGCAGCAGGGCCCGGATCTGTTTGGACGTGGTGTCGTCGTTGAGGTGCCGAGTGGTGTACCTGGACGGAGCGGGGACGGTCACCCTGTGGCGCCCCAACCAGCTCTGCTGCTGCCATCCCACAGCACCGGCAGGGGATGCCAGGTCCCCCGTGTTCCCCGGCCCCCCGGCTCACCTCAATGCGTTCAGGAGCCCCTCGGTGCTGGTTGAGGGTTGGTCTTTCAAGACCTTGATGCAGCCTTTCATCTGGTGGGGGGAGCGAGAGAGGCAGTGAGTGCCTGGACATGTTGGGGGGGGGGCTGCTCCCCTTCCTCCCCATCCTCCTCCTCGGTGCTCGGGGGGATGAGTTCCCCTCTGGACCAGCTCAGACAGATGTGTCCCCACAGGGGACATTCAGGGAGAGCGACCCCCAGGTATCACAACTGCACTGGAATGAGCAGGATGGCTGTGACCCCCCACAGCCACTCACATCGATCTTGGAGGTCTTCGCAAAGGCCCCCACAGGGTGCACGTGGTCGTAGAGGATGATGACGCCGACCATCACCCGCATGCAGAAGAGGAGGGTCTCGGTGTTGGTGAAGCGGCTCCGGTACTCCCTGCACCAGGAGAGGGGCTGGCTGAGCCCGGGTGGGTGGCAGAGAGACCCTGGCACCGAGATGCCCCCCTCTGCGTGCGGGGTACTCACGGGGTCTCCAGCATCACCCTGCAGACGCAGGCCATGGTGCTCAGGCAGTCGGTCGTGTCCTCGATCGGGAGGGTCTTGTTCTGAAACCCAACAGGTCCCAGCTGCCTTTTTCCCCTCCTGACCCCTGCATGGTGCCAGGGCTGGAGGGGGGCTTCCCCCGCCCCAAGGGTCCCCCCAGCCTCTCTCACCTCTGAAACGAACTTGGTGGTGGCATTGCTGAGCGTTTTGAGCATGGGGGTGGCCTCGGCGTAGAAGAGGGACATCCTGTTGGCCATCTCATTGTTCACCTCGCTCTCCGCATCCAGCTGTGGGGTGGGATGATGGGGGCCATTGGGGTGGCTGGCCCCCCCTGAGCTGTCTCCAGTCCTGTGACCCCCCGGGGGGAGGCCATCCCAGGGCTGGGGGGAATGGCATTGTCCTCTCACCTGCAGGTTGTTAATGCGGTTTCGGCTGATGGTCCTTCTGTAGTAGCTGAAGTCGTTCTGGATGGCGGGGTTGGTCATCTGCGGAGGGAAGACCTGCGTTAGGGGCTGGGGTGGGGGCCATGGCCGGCTTGGTGTGCCCAGGGCGAGCCTTAGGGGTCCCAAGGGACCGTGCTGGTTCATGGCTTTTGCATGGTCCCAGTGTGGGCACCCCGTGGGCCCCCCCCAGCCCTCGTCCCACCCAGGGGGCACGGGGAGGTACCTTGAGTTCATCGAAGCTGAGGGTGAAGTGGAGGATCTCAGCAAACTGTTTGGCTAAGGCTTGCTCCCGCTCAAGGTGCTGGGTCGGGGCGTACGGGGGGCTGGTGAGGGCCTCCAGCAGGCTCCGCAGGGCGTTCTCTGGGGACGAAGCACTGCCGGTCCCCCTCCTGTTCCTGTGCACCTCCCCAGCCCCCGCTGGGGAAACTGAGGCACGGGGCACCACAGCATCCGCACCTGAGCTCACCCCATGGCCAGGGCTCCCCCAACCTGCCCCATTCCTGCATCCGGGGAGGGATGCGGGGTGCAACAGAGGGATGCAGGGAAGGGGGACAGGGGCTCGGGGTGCTCACCCAGCCTCAGGGAGAACTCATAGAAGCGCTTCAGCTTGGCGACGAGGGGGCAGACGGCGCTCCAGGCCCTCTCCTGCAGCCGCAGGTCCCCGGGGTTTTGGATGGCCTGTGGCGGAGAGAGCACCAGCGGTTGTCCCAAGCCATGGTGGGTGGGTGGGCAGTGGGCGCTGGGGCTGCACCCACCTCTCGGATCTCCTGCCCAGCGCCCGTGTAGGACTGCAGCTCAGCCAGGACGGCCTGCGCCTCCTCCAGCACAGCGTTCACCTGGTTCCACACCGCGGTCTCGGCCTCCGTCGGCTGCGCATCTGCAGGGCAGCACCCCGGGAAGAGAAACCCGGAGGGCTCTGAGCAGGGCCCTGGGCGGCGAGAGCCGGAGTGGGGTGCCAGCACCCCAACCCGTGGCTCTCCCGCCCACCCGCAGCCCTTCCTGGCGGGTTTCTCCCCCCAGTCCATCTCCTTGCCCGAGCTCGAGCCAAGCCGTGGAGGTGGGGCAGGTGGGGGTGAGTCCTGGCTGCCCTGCGACCACGGTCCTGCTCACGGGGGTCCCCAAGCAGCCCCCAGCCCCGGGCAGCCAACAGGCTGCAAACTGTCCCGGGGAAGAGGTGCGGAGCGATAGCCCCCGGCCATGGGTCTGCCCCGGCGGCCCTCCCTCCCCGGGGAGACCCCTGGACGGCGAAGGTGGGGGGAGGACGTCTGGGATGGGCGCGATGCGATGGGCGACGTGTACGAGAACTCAAAATGGCGTGAATGTGGAACTCAGAATAAGTACAAAACAAAAAAGGAAAATAAAAATCCCATCTCACTTTCAAAGTCAAGGAAAAAATTAGGGCCTTGGTCAAGTTCGTTATAAGTCAACACTTTAAGAAGGTTCCCCATGTGAAACCTGCAAGAGAAGAAACAAGAGGAAAAAAGCATGATGGTGAGGTGGTGCTCGGGGAAGAGGTGCTGGGCTGCAGGCAGCGGCCGGCAGCGGCCAGAGACCCCGTCCTCCCCCCGCTGCTCCCCGGGGCCTTGAGGCGCTCCTGGCCGGCTGGCGGTGACCCCGTGGCTGCTCCCGGCCCCCGGGCTGCAGCCTCTTCCCCCCACCCGATGGTGATGAGCGCTGGCGGATGGGGTGATGGAGAGGAAGGAGCGAAGGGAGGAGAGAGCCGCCGGGCTCCGGCGAGGAGGGCAAAGCGGTGAGCGAGTCCCTGAAGTCTTGCCTATGGGTGTTCCCACTTCTAGCTGCGGAGCCAGACCCGAAACGGGGGGTCCTGAGGAGCCCCCAGAGACCCGTCCCTGTGCTGGGGGGCTGCGGAGGGGGCTGGAGGCGGGCGAAGACTGTGTTGCCTCAAAGGATCCACAAGGATCTAGGAAGGTCCCTCGCCGTGGGAGTGGGGCGGCTGCGTGACCCCAGCCCGACACCCTAGCCCCGGCTATTTTGGGATGCGCCGGTGCTGGAGGCGGTGTGGTGAGCCGCGCACGGCCTCTCCCCGCCGGGGCCAGGGCCCGGGCGAGCGTTTGCTGCTGCGCTATTTTTACCCTCCTCGCTCTTGCTCTGAGCTGTGCCCTGGGAGGAAGCAGGGTAGAGGGAGGCAGGGGAGCCACAGGGCTGGGCTGGGTCTGGCACCCCGCCGTGGTGGCTGTCGTCTCCCGTATGCCCCTGTGTCCAGCCTGGGAGGTCCATGAGCCATGCTTTCCTGTCCCAGTTAGCCCAGTCCAGCACCAAGCTGGGGCAAGGCTCCTGGGCTGGACTGGGATCCGCAGTCCCTGTCCCTCGGGCGCAGGCTGCGATCCCCGTGCTGCCCCTCCCAGCAGGGCAGGCTGCACGGATCCTTCCCTCCTCCTTCCCTGGCGTCCCTGGCCTCCAGGCTGTCCCCGCCGTGGCGGTGGCGGGGGACGTGCCACATGGCCACCCAGTGCCATTGGCTCTAAAGACAGCGGACACATGCCTTAGGTCCTCATGGGCCAGGTCCTGCTGCTGGGATGTACCCCGCATCCCCACCGCTCGGCCACGCTTTCGGGGTCGCGGCATCTCTCGGGGTCCCGCTCCCCTGCCCCACTCAGCCCTTTGCAGGGCGCGTCCAGGGCTGCCCTGAGGCGCCTGGGGACTCAGGGCTGCGGGGGGACACCGTGCCTGTCCCCATATTCTGGAAAGCAGCCGCAGTGGCAGCCCCAGCCCCCTCCCCGCACCCGCCCTGCTCATGGGACTTACTTTCAAAATCCAGGAAAAAATGAGGACAGTTTTCTAAATCTTTGCCCAATACCTTTATCAGGTTGCCCATGACCAGCAGACCTGAGCGAGAGAAACAGAACAGAGTGGAACAGCACCGGCGCCGCCGGCCGGACACGCCGGCACGCCCAAGCCCCCACCGCCGCCGCTGCCGCAGCACCTACCTGTACCTGTCCCACCGGGCTCTGCACCCCGCAGCCCCGCTGTCCCCAGCCCGCACCCTCCCGGCTGGGGCACACTGGTGTGAGCATCCGCCGAAACGTGGCGGCCCTCGGCGGTACTTCTGCCGCTGCCGTTTGCCGAGGCGGGGAGGGAAGCGGGGCGTGGGTTTGCGAGCGTCGTGCTTCCTGTGGGCGCCCCGGCCACACCGCCTCCCCCGAGGCGCCCCGGTTCCCTTGCCCCAGCACCCGCTCTCGGCCAGGGCCCGGCGTGCTGCCCCAAGTGACCCCCGCGGGGGTCATGCCAGTTCCCGTGGGTGACAGGGCTGGGCATCCCCCATGGACAGGGGAAGACTCCAATTAGGATTTCTGCCCCACAGACTCGGTTTGGGGGTCTGGCGCCAGCGCCGGAGCATCCCACCTACCCCACAGCCACGGCCCTAGCTCCTTACCTCAGTGCCCGGTGCGGCGGCGGCAGCTATGGCAGGAGCAGGGGCTGTGCCACCCAGCTGAATCACTTCATGGGCCAGCAGGGACCTGCGGGCAAGAGGGCAAGAGGGTCAGGCCACCCCATCGGGCACCTCCTTGCCCCAGGGACCCACCGGTGGGTGACCAGGCGGGGAAGCAAGGTGGGACACGGGCTCCCCCCACCCCGGCTCGCAGCCCTGTGTGCCGCTGCCGGCCTTCACCTTATTTGCCTCAAGTATTTTTTTATTGCCAGCAGCCAGTGTTGCCGGGAGCTCACCAGGCACCGACTGAGCATCCCCTTCCCTCCGTATCCCTCGGGGGACCTGCCAGCTCGGGGACAACCCCAGGGCCAAGCCATCTGTCCCCATCCTCCTTGGAGAGGCCAAGATCCCCCAGGATGACTTTCCTGGTGTCTCTGGCTGGGTTTGCTCTTTTCCATGCGTTGCATGAAGATTCCTTTATATCGCTGATGAGCCGCAACCCAAATCCCGCAGGCACCGGGATGGTCCCCTGGTTCCCCCATCCCTCACGTGTCCTATGGGGATGTGGGGGTTTGGGGTTGGCCCCACGGCATTAGCGGGCTCTGGGAAGCAGCCGCGGGATTCAGCAGGTTGTAATTAAGCGCTTGGGTTTAATTAACGTGGCTGGGGAGGAGAGAGGGAGAGCTGGAGGAGGCAGCAGCGGCAGGGAGGGATGGGGCGGCCTTGTGCCTGGGATGGGGCTGCTGCCCCCCAGCCCAGTGCTCCCCGCTCAGCCCCAGCGCAGCCCCTTGGCACCAACGGTGACGGCTCTGCCTTCCTCCTCCTCCTCCTGGGCCTGGTAAGCAGTGGCTCTACACTGGGGCTCCATGGGATACACCAGCCTGATGCCAAAATGCAAGCTGCTTTAGCGTGCTTTTTAGCTGCTTTAGCATGCAAGCTGCCAGGGCACCCAGGCTGCCCACCACACAACCCTGCCTCAGTTTCCCCACCTGTAGCGGGTGCTTGTACTCTGCGGTGGGACATAAAGGTGCTCAGGGCTGCCCCAGCGCCGTGATCCCGGGGTTTGTCCCACTGGGTGCTGGGTGTTTTGGAGAGGTGCTGGGACCCGTGGGGTGGTGCTGGGGGGGCCCTGGGGTGCTCCAGGCAGCCAGCCGGGTGGGAGACTCGCACCCATTCTGCTCAGGGATTTGCATAAATGCTCTGATCGGCGTGCGGGCGGCCTCATGCCCGTGCAGCGGTTGTCCTTGACGGGCGGCTTGGGGCTGGGATTTGTCACTGCTGAACTCTGCCTGTGCCCAGGGAGGGGGCACAGAGGTGTCCCTGTGGTCCCCGGCGTGGGGATGCGCTGGCACGAGGCCTGAGCCATGGCACGGGGGTTTGCTGCCAGGTGGGAGGCTGGGGATCGCTGCAGCCCCCCCCCAACCTGGCGGGGCAGCTCTGCTTGGGGTTCAGTGCCTGATTTGCACCGTTTCCTTGGCTCCGGTGCCTACGCCCCGCGGTGGCCCTTGGCTCCGGGAGCCACAGCACGTCCCTCCCCGGTTGGCACTTGAGGAGGGCAAGGGGCTCCCTCCATTGTGGGCTGCCCATCGCCGCGACACCAAACGGGACCTGCGCATCCCAAATCCACCAGGAAAGACACCCCATCCCAGGACCACTCTCGCAGGGGGAACGCTGCTGGAGGAGGGCTGCCCGCGTGGGGCGTGGGGCTGGAGGCAGCGGGGTCCCCCCCAGCCACACCCGAAGTGGCCCCGGGCTTCGTCCCTCCCTGCAGCGGCCTCCCCGCGCCCCTGCCCTGCTCGGGCACCTGCTCCTCTCCCTGCTCCGCCGCCTCCCCCCGCTCCCCCCGAGCATCCTGCCCCGCGGGCACCCCGCGGCGGGTGTCACCTCCATGGGGACATCCTAGCTGATGGGGTGAAACCTTCCTCCTGCTCCAGGCAGAGCCAAATCCTGCACCCAGGAGCATTGCTCCCCCCTGCAACCAGTGGTGCCCAGCCTGGCCACGCCGACAAGGCAGCAGTGCCCCCGGATCAGGCCGTCCCCATGTCACCCGGGGCCGTTTTGGGGCTGTGCCCCTTTGCCACGGGCACAGCATCGCTGTGGGCACTGCAGCCTGGTGCAGCACTGCACCCCCGGCCGGGGGCTGGGTGCCCCTTCCCCTTGGCTCGGCTCCGCACCCCACAGCCCCCCCTGCCCACTGGGTGCCCGTTGGGTGCGGGGCCCGGTGCCCACCTCTGCTGCCAAGCCCCTCCTGCCGCTGCCCCCTGCCCACGGCCACGCTGGCATCGCTGCAGCCCTTGCAGGGTCGGCCGCACGGTGCCTGGAGGATTTTTCATGGGGGGCACCTTATCCCGGGAACCTGGGTGCTGGGGCCAGATCCTGCCCCAGGATGAACCAGGGCACCTCCAGCCCTGCCCAGGGTGGGGTCGGGGCTTCCCGGGGCTGTCACCCCCCCGGTTTGGGGACCTCCCTGGCTAGAGGGAGGCGTGAGTCCCCCCACGGGGCTGAGCTGCCCTGTAGCGGGGCCGGCGGGGGGCTGGGGGGGGCCTCCCCTCTGCCTTGCTGCGGCTGCGGGCGAGCAGCAGGATTTACTGCAGGGCTGCCGGGGAGCAGAGCCGCAGCACCCAGCTGGCGCGGGTGAGCACCCAGCCATGCACCCGCACCCACCCAGCGCCACCGCGGGGCTGCAGCATCCCAGGGGGGGCTGCCCCCAGCCCCTGACCGCCAGTTCTGGGGACACCCAGCAAGCGTTGGGTGCAGCGGACTGGGGGTGCACAGGGAGACAGGGGCTCCTGCGAGGGGCTGCTACCCATTTGGGTCCCCAGTGGAGAGAGTCAGCGCCTGCCACAGCCCCCCCCGGCTCTCAGGCCTGGTGGCATCCCTGTCCCTGTCCCCCGTGGCGGCCATGCTCACCGTGGCGGTGGGGAGCTCGAGGCGCGGGCAGGCGGTGGCCGCTGCCGGTTGTCTGCGGATGCTGCCGGAGCGCGGGGTGTCGGGGAAGAGCCGCCCGCCGCGTGCGTGAGCCGCCCTGCGCCAGCTGCCGAATGCACCACAAAGACCACCATAGCCCCCCGGCCCCCCCCACGCCACTGGTGACGGTGACGTCTCAAGTGTGAGGAAGATGGGGATGCTTAACCCCCTGCGTGCCGACGGGCAAACCTCTGCGGCCTGCCCGGGAGAGGGCTCTTGGTCCTGCTCCTTGGTTTTGGGGGACGTGGTGACACCGAGCGGGTCCCTGGGCCCCCCCCATGGCGGACCCAGCCCAGCTCAGCCCCGGCAGCCCAAGCACCCGCAGTCCACTCTGAGCAGGGGGAGGGAGGCCCCAGATTTTCCTTTGCTCCTGCTACAGCCCACGGACAGCAGCGCTGGCCCCCAGCCTCCCTCTCCGGGGAGGGGGTCAGCCACCAAACCCAGGGAGGGGGTCAGCCACCAAACCCAGGGAGGGGGTGAGCCACCAAACCCAGCCGGCGCCACTGCCACAGGGCCAAACCAGACGCATGCCCCGGGAGCCCTGTTTCAGCAAGGCAGCACCATCCGTCCCCCCTCGGGTTTCCCCAGACCGGGACCAGGAGGGGTTTGGATGGCTTGTGCTGTTCCCAGAGGGATGATGCTCTGCTTGGAGAGGTAGGAAGCAGGTGGGGAACCCCAAAATTGAGTTTTTCTGCTTTACCGCCCTGCACCTCCTTTTCCCAGGCCAGTGCTGGGCATCATGGCAGGGACATCAGAAGGGACCCCCAGTCCCCAGTCTTGTGTTCATCCCAGGTCTGGCTTGCCCAGCAGCACCCAGAGGTGCACCCCAGGGACACGGCATGGGTGACAGCAGCTCCTCACTCCTTTATACTCATAAAGTATATTTATGAGTATATTTGCTGTGCACTTCTGCGCAGCAAAGCACAGCGTGGGTGCCCAGCCTACAGCACCCCGATGCCGGCCAGGGCACCTGGCACCAAGCCTTGGCCCTGGGGCGCAGCGGGCAGGGAAGGGACCTGCTCTGGGATGGTGAGGGGCTGGGGAAAGGCTGAGGCTGCTGGTGAGGATACAGGGCTCGAAGGGAGGGAGCAGCAGAAGAAATGAGCAAGTGAGTGAGAAATCCTTGTTTTGCACCAAAATTCTCTGCAAACCACAGTTCAACCCCAAACGCTGCCCACAGCAGGGCTGGCACTGGGTTCCCCCTGGGCACGGGTGCCTGTGGATGTGCCACCTGCAGAGGGGCTGTGCCAAGGGAGAAGCCACCCAGAGCCCATCCCAAAGTCCCAGCGTGTGCCCATGGCCCACCAGTCCCATGCTCAGGCTATGTGGTTGCTGCCCAGCGTGCCACTGGAAAACAGGGAATTTTGTGGGGCCGCACTGGCTGTGTACTGTCCCGAAGGGACGGTGTCCATCCCCGTCCCCTGCCCTGCCGGGCTGACCCCACGCAGGGTGACGGGTCTTGCCCAGGACCGTGTCATGGGGACATGCACGGGAGAGGAGCGCGGGGGGCACGGAGGGGCTGGCCGAGCTGCTGGTGTCCCCAGCCCTGCCAGCCCCACAGCCAGACGGTCTGGCAGTGCAGTGGGACGAGGGCTGCCAGGAAGCCGGGGAGGGCGATGGTGACTCCTGCTTCCCCACGACTCCCAGCATTTTGCGAGGGCTGATCCAGCTGCGGGGGCCCAGGGCAGCGGGGGGCTGTGGCTGCGGGGTCGCCCCCGTTGGGCAGAGCCCCCCAAGCCGTGCTGGTGCAGCCCATAGCCGCTGGGGGAAGCTGCAGCCCTTCGCATGCGGAATAGTCACTGGGTGACGAAGTTTTTAGGAACCGGTGAGGCCCTGGCTGCTCTGCACCCCGGGGCCCCCGGGGCTGGGAGCTGGGGTGATGGTGCTGAGGGAGCGGGGAGCAAAGGGCTGCCACAGAGCCAGCCCTGGCTGCGGAGTCCCCGCTCCCCGGACAGCCTGGTGCCCCCTCCGCAATCCCAGCGCCAACGTTCCAGTTGAGCCCGGGCTCATGTGAGGGCTGGGGGTGCCCCGATCCGGGTGCTGGGCTCAGCCGGGTGCTCCAGCCCGCCTGCTCGGGACCACCAGCGCGGCCAGCCCTGCGTGAGCCCGGGCCCCTCCCCAGCACCAGGACTCAGGGTGCCACAGCCCCAAAAATGTGGGCACCCCAGTACCCTATAGCTGCCCTTGTCCCCGTCCCCAGGGCATCCCCGTCGCATGCCCAGCCTGGCACTCCCCCACCTCTTCCAGCTGCCCCCTGCCCCCTTGGCACACCCTGTGCCATGAGCTGAGTTGCGCCGGTCTCAGCCCTGGCAGCCGTGCTGCTTCATTTAAGCCCTCGTTAATTTTTCAGTCCCCCTGCGCACCCTGCACGCATGCCGTTTGCAGCAGCACTAATTGATGTCTTCTCTACTTAAACACGTAAGGACCGGCAGGAGGTTGCCCAGCCTGCATGAGGGGGGGTCATCCCCCCACGCTCTCGGGGAGGCTCAGGGAGAGGTTTTGGGGCCACACAGAGCCACGTGCCCAGCGCCTGGTGGAGGCTGCTGGAGTGACCCGAAAGCCGTGGGGCTGAATCACCCCACCCCGGGTGGGGACCCGGCCCCAGACAGGGGCATGGCACCGGGATGCCACGTCCAGCCATGGGGGGGGTCCCAGCCCTCCTGCCCCCGAGGTGGGGGGGTGATGGATCCCTGCAGCCCCGCTGCATATACACAGCTGCAAATATTTCTGTCTTTTTGTAAACCAGCCCTCTCTTGCCTCCAGCTGGGGCAGTTTCTGCAGCTTCATGCAGCCACCTCCACAGTGAGAGTGGATGCACCTGAGAGCAGGGCTGGGCCAGGGGGTGCTGAGCCATGGGGAAGGGCAGAGCACCCCATGGCACCCCACAGCCCCGTTGGGAACCTGCATGGAGACCAGCCCTGGATAGATGGAGACTTTGTCTGTGCTTAGTGGCAACCAGCTGCAGAGGGGTCGCTGCGGATGGACCCGGGTGGCCCTGGGATCACAGCGGGGATGGCCAAGGTCACTGGGAAGAGCCACCAGCGATTGCCATGGAAACGCTCCAGGTTTGGTTTTGGAGATCAGAGCGGTTTCTCAGCCCTTTCCCCTCTGCCCTTCAGCTGCAGCTCTGCCACGCAAGGAGGGCCGAGGTGTGTCCTGGTGTCCCCTCAGTGCAGGCAGCGTGGGGCCCCCGTGCTGGGTGCTTGGCAGGGGGATGCAGGCAGCATGGCCCCTCCTGGGCCCTGCCAGCCACCAGGCACACCAAGGGAAGGAGATTTTAGGGTGCTTTGGGGTCAGCCACCACCAGGGAGAGGAGCCAGAGGAGGGTGAGTGGGGCACAGGAGCCAGAGGCGGGTGAGTGGGGCAGAGGAAANGCCCCCCGGGGTGGGCAGAGCACCCCCCGCACCCACGGGTGCTGCTGCCCCCAGCCGTGCCCGGGGGCCGGGCCCTGCTCCCCTTCCCTGCTCCCCAGGGTGCCGATCCGCCGGGGTGCTGCTGGAGGCTGGGTGCCCTGCGCTGCCCGGGGTGCAGCCCCGGGGTGGGGGGGGCACCCACAGCGACCCCCCCCCCGNCTCTGCTCAAGACTGGGGACCGGGCAGGCACCCCGGGGCGGGCAGGCCCGGCAGCGCCCCCGGATCCCAGCATCCTCCCCAGCATCCCGGTGCCATTTCCCATCCCAGTAGCCCACCTCGACCACCCCTGCGGCCCCACCCGGTGGATTGACAGCTCTCCCAGCCAATGGGCGAACGTTGCCTCCGGGGGNGCTGGTGACCAGGGATCACATCAGCGCTCCGAGATGAGCGGTTCGTGACAAGAGTGTGGTGGCCCTTCTGGCTGCTGGCCCTGCGGCCCCCTGCCCTGACACGGCCTGCGCGGGGTCCTGCTCAGAAAGGGAAATTGAGGTCTGGGGACCAAAGGATGCTCCTTTTGAGTCCCGGCTTCTTTGAGGGCTTTACTTGCAGGATAAGGTGTGGTGCTTCTAGCAAAGGTCCTCGTTGCTGTTCTCTTATGGGGAAAGCTGCCCCTTGTGCAGGTCGGAGGGTCCATCCACCTGCCAGCCTGGCTGGTGGGAGATGCGGGAGGACACGAGCATGGTACATGGTGGGGATTAAAGGGTCCCTGCAGGCTAGAGCTGGACGGTGGAGCTGGGAGGGCTTGTGTAGCTCCGCAGCCGAGCTGGGGATCGCTGGGGAAGTGTTGTGCTCTGTGGGCGTCCGGATGTTTCCTCCGCTCTGGCTGCCGAGGGGTGGTGGGTTAAGCGCTGCCGCGGCAGACGGCAACAGATGCTGGTGGGATGATGGGGCAGGAAGCAGCCTCTGCCTGTGGGATTAGCTGGGAGCGTGAGGAGCCCCGTGTCGCTGCGGGGGGGAGGCTTGTGCCCATTCCAGGGTATCCCCATGTCCCCCAAGCCCACATGGCCAGGAAATCAAATGCTCGGAAGGGAGATAGTGCTTGGTCTGGCTCCAGGTGAACTTCTACTCAACTTTCTCTACAGAGAGAGAAGCTCCAGGAGCTCTCAGCAAACCATCTGCCGCTCGGGCTGAGCAGTGCCGGCAGCCAAGGCTGCGTGGGAGCGGGCACGGCGTGTATTGGAGCAGCTCTGCGTCCTGCCCACGCAGCTGCAGGCTTGCCAGAGCTCCAGTGCACCGTGCTGCAGCCCCGCAGCAGAGGGGTGTCTGGCTGCGGACCCCGTCCTCACCGAGGGCTGGCCAGAAGCAGGTTGGGTATTGCTGCGGTCGGCTGGATGCTGGAAGTCCGATGGTGCCAGTGAGGCTTTTCCCTGCTTTAATGGCAGACTCGTGTTACCTCTGCTTTGTCCCATCCTTACAGAGGGCAGCTGGACAGCATGGCCTGCTAAAAAAGACCTTGTGAGGAGTTCTGGGTCTTCAGTTGCTTTTTGAGTGGTTTTCTGCAGCCCAAAGGGAGCCAGCCTAGGAGATGGGGGGGACTGAAGGTGCTGCTGCTGGCTGCACCCACGGGCTGCCCCAGGGCCAACTCCTATTCATCTCCAGCAGCAAGGGCCACAGCTGAGCACGGGCACCAAGCCTGTCCCCAGTGCCACAGTTGCTGTTCCCAGCATTTGACAGTGCATGGACACCCATCAGCCGGATGGACCAGCTCTAGCATGGGGAAGAGGCCTGCAGGTTTGGCCAGCTGCCGGGGTGGAGGAAGGCCTGGGAGTACCAGCCCTCCCCATGCCCGGTAGGTAGGAGCCATGCGTTTTCCCTCCCAGGGGCAGCCATGGGCAAGCACAGCAGCAAGCTGGCCCCAGAGATGCTGGATGACCTGGTAAGGAGCACGGAGTTCAGTGAGCAGGAGCTGAAGCAGTGGTACAAGGGCTTCCTCAAGGACTGTCCCACCGGCATCCTCAACCTGGAGGAGTTCCAGCAGCTCTACATCAAGGTGGGCTCCAGCTGGGGACCCAAGTGCTGCCTGTGGGGCTGGAGCACCCTGCTCCTGTTGGGGCAAGGGTGCTGCTTTGGGTGCAGCCTCTGCGCTGAGCTCCCCCTCCCCATTTCGACCTCTCTCTTCTCTCCTCCCTGCAGTTCTTCCCCTATGGAGATGCCTCCAAGTTTGCCCAGCACGCTTTCCGCACCTTTGACAAGAATGGTGATGGGACCATTGACTTCAGGGAGTTCATCTGTGCCCTGTCTGTCACCTCCAGGGGCACCTTTGAGCAGAAACTCAACTGGGCCTTTGAGATGTATGACCTGGATGGGGACGGGAAGATCACGCGCTTGGAGATGCTGGAGATCATTGAGGTACCGGTGCTTAAAATCAGCAGGGGTAGCTTGCTTTTTCCAGCCTTTTCACAGCTATTGGGTCCCTTCTGGCAGCAAAGAATGAGTTTTCCTGGCCAGAGCCTTGTCTGAAAGGTACCCAGTGTGTGTCTGATTGTAACTGTGCAGCAGCATAGCTCGTGCCAGCAGCTAACTGGGTCCCAGCAGAGCAGCAGTCCTGTCTGCTGCCTTGTCCTGGGACCTTCTGCCCATCCAACACCCCCGTTCTGGTACTTTGCTTCTCTTCTTGCTCCAGGCCATTTACAAGATGGTGGGGACTGTGATCATGATGAGGATGAACCAAGACGGGCTGACACCCCAGCAGCGTGTTGACAAGATCTTCACAAAGATGGACAAGGACAAGGATGACCAGATCTCCCTGGAGGAGTTCAAGGAGGCAGCAAAGAGCGACCCCTCCATCGTCCTCCTCCTGCAGTGCGACATGCAGAAATAGAGCCCTGGGGGCTCATGGCTGGACTGGCTGCAGCCAACCTCTGCTCCCTGTGGTGGTTTCCGTCCCCGTTTTCTGCCTCGTTCCCCCTGTGCCCAGATGGCCCCAGGCATGAGCCATGTTCCATCCCTCCTGCCACCCATCTGCCTCTGTTCCCGGCTGCATCCTGTACAGCCCGCAGTCCATGGGCTGTAGCTCTCCCTTGATGAGTAAAGCCTCCTCTGGGTATTGCTGGCTTGATGTTACCCCCAAATCAACACCCTCCCATCCTGGAGCTGGACTCCCTGCAGCCAGTGGTGAGTGTCCTGGCTCCCCAGGGCCAATGGTTCCCATGTCCCTGCTGCTTTCTCCCTGCTTTCCCACACTGTTCCACCTGGTCTATTCCTTGATCTTAACTGAAACCAGCTCTTTCCCCCTGCTGCTGATTCCCCATCATTGCTTGTGATGCCTCCAGGGAGGCTGAAAAGTCCCAAGTTCTGGCCCTGGTCCCTCTTTCACTGGCAAGTGAAGGCTGCCTGAAGGGCCCAGGGCTGGCCCCAAGGTGCTGGGGAGCCCAGGCAGGGTGCTGCACCCTCCCTGAGGGCTCGCTGCCTTGGCTTCCTCTGCCCAGCTTTAGCTGTTCCACCTCTGCTTTTGCTGCTGGGAATGGCCAGGGTCGGCCAGGGGATTTTAGAGGAGAGCAGAAGTGACCAAGGCTACCCTGGATGTGGCCAGTGTCTCATTCCAAAAGCCACCTTCCACCCCATCACCTGTGTCAGCTGGTAGAGCAAATGGATGACCTCCACAACTGCCCCAGCAGCATCTTGGATGCTTTGTGGAGCTTCTGGCCTTCCTGGATATTGAGCTGATGCCTGGGGTCCCAAATTGAAGGTGGGGGCTGCCTGACTCCTCCATAGGCTGCCCTGGGGCAAGGTCGGGAGTGTGGGTCTTGAAGGCATGTCCTGGTGCTGCTCCTGGTGTGTGGCACTTCTGTGGGGCCTGGTGGGTCCTGGATTGGGGCTGTGGAGAGGTGTGGATGGGTCCTGTACCTGCTGAGCCTCCTGGCAAGGCTCTGAGGCCACAAGAAACATGTCTGCCTCCTTCCTCCCCCCATCCCAGCCTGCTGCTTCCATCCCTCCTGCCCCAGGACAGGAATATTGTCACAGATCGGTATTTAGTCTGCGTGTTGTGGTGTTATGACTGTAATATCTGTTAGGAGATGGTGAAGTCGTTATCTATTTTTTTAATAGAGAAATAAACTGTCCCTCATGTGTGGTGTTCCCCTTGCGTGGCTTATTTGGGGGCGGCTGGCTGCTGCAGCTGTGGGGAGGGTGAGATGACAGCCCTGTACTCCTGAGCGTTGTCTATGGGTCTCATCTGAGCCTGTGACCCTGCAAGGGATGGAGAAGCCCTTGGGGACAGCACAGTGGGGTTCAGCCTGGGAAGCCTTGAGGATGGGTGAAAGTGTAACTCTCCAGCCATGCAGGAAGCTTTGGGGAATGGGAATGTTATCTCTTGCGGGGGATAGGACCAGACATCCCTGGTCTGTGCTGGTAACAGGTCTTTGTCAACCAGGAACCTGGATGCCGGCTGTTCCCTTCATTCAGGGCTGGGTAGAGCTAGAGGACCTGGTGGCTTTGTCCTGGGCCACGTCGGAGCACCATCAGCACTGGGACCTGCTATCACTGTGTCTTTGTCCTTCTTCTCAGCCTCCTCTTCTCCACCCCCATCTTCTCTGCACATATTTTCCTCTGGCCTTTCTCTTCCATCAGCAGCCTGCAGAGACAGTGGCTGTTGCTAAGGAACTCTCACCAACTTTAAATACTTCTCTGTAGTTAATCAGGCAGGGATATGGCCCCGCTGCGAGCCTGGCTGTGTGGTGCTGCTCACCCCATCCTGCCTGGCTCCAGTGTGCAGAGAGGTGTGTGGCTTGGCTTCCACCCTGCAGACCACCTGAAGCAGCCAGCACCTGAGCACAGAGCTGGGAGGATGTTAAAACCATGGCACTGCAGGTATATTTTTAGGAGTGCTGTTGAGGGAGAGCTCTGTGTGCCTTGGATTGGGCTCCCGTGCTGACCTGGGCTGTCTGGGAACGTGTGTGTGTGTTTGCAGCTCAGCGGTGCCTGGGGAAGGAGGGACAGGGCAGGTTGTCCCCACTGTGTGGGAGCTTGGGGATGTGCCATGGCTGAAAGGGCAGTAATTCAAGCTCAAGAGGGGACTCTGAGAGTAGCCTTGGTGATCCCAGGACCCTTGAAGCTCCTGCTTCCCTTGGGGCCAGCCCAAAGGAAGCTCAGGTGTTTCCCTGGAGGAACCTTGCAAAGGCCCTGGGGAAAGGGAGTCTTTGAT
Source organism: Scopus umbretta (assembly GCA_013400535.1). Lineage (NCBI taxonomy): Eukaryota > Metazoa > Chordata > Aves > Pelecaniformes > Scopidae > Scopus > Scopus umbretta. The sequence goes on from VZTL01004400.1 coordinate 17,264, forward strand.
GAGGCTGAACTGATGTTAAACTCCCAGAAGGTCATCCCAAAGGGGTTGGAATCCAGGCAGCTGGGCGAACCCTGGAGCCAGCACTGTTCACCAGCAGCCGGCTTCCCCCTGGCTCTGCTCTCCTGGTCGAACCTCAGAGCAAGCCAGGTTGTGTTTGATCCGTCTCCTGGGCAGGGACATGAATGTCCCCAAGACCGTGGTCTGTAGGGAGGTTTGGTGTTCAGCTGCTGGCACAGACCTTTGGGCAAAACCCTTCTGCTGGCCTCGGCGCTGGGGTTCTGGGACCTCCTCCCAGGCACTGCCTTGTGCCAGGTGACACAGGGTGGGATCCTCCATCACTTGGCCCTTCCTGGCTGCTGAGTTTTGGTCTCTGGGGCACACTCCCTGCTCCCTGAGGGTCTTTGGGCTGTGGGGGTCTGCTGGTCACGGCGCAGTTTTCAGCCTGAGCTGAAAGCTGGGCTTTACGCACAGCCCCGTGGCTGGACTCCATCCTGTGGGAGAACACGGAGTGAAGAGCTTTAATTAATATCCACGTTCACTCCATTCCTAGCACACAGCGCAGGCTACCTTGGCACGGAGCGGCGTGCGAGCGTGTCTGTGACCCACTGCCGTGGCTGCTCCTTCCCCTCCGGCCCCGTGTGCTGGCCACCCTTGCGCCCTTCCAGCCGCCCGGTCCCCTGGCATCGGTGCCACTCCGTGCTTTGCAGAGATGGGCGAACCCCAACGACCTCCGATGCTCTTGGGCCGAGAACGAGCTGGTGTCTCCCGTGGGTGCCCTGTCACCTCCCGCTCCCCTGTGCTCCCCCCGGCTCTCTGCTGACGGCACCTTTCTCTCCCAGCCCCTTCCCTTCGCTCCCCGGGGCTTTGCTGCCCGCGGGCTGACTCTGCCCTGGAGCGGCTGCGGAGCGCTCCCGCCCCCCCCCCCCTTCGGGGGGGGGGGGGGGTGTTGGGAAGGGTGCTCCAGCGCGGCGGGCTCAGTCCCGAAGAGGTTAAGCCGTGTCCCGGTGGGCTGAAACCCCGGAGCTTCATGGGATGCCTTATAAAGCGCTCTCCGCCGGCCCGGCAGCGGCTCCGGGAGCTCCCGGTACGGGCGGACCTGCCGCCGCCGCCGCCCCGGAGCCGCCGCGCTATGGAGCCTCCCGGCATGGAGCCTCCCGGCACGGCCGGAGCGCCGGGAGCGGCGGGGCGGCCCTGGGACGAGGCCAAGGCTTTCTACGACAAGCTGGCCCCCAAGAAGAAGCCCAAATCGGTGAGAGCCCCCGCGGTGCCGAGCCGGGCAGCGCTCCCCAGCCCGGAGGGGAACCAGCCCCTTTGGGGGCTGCCCCATCTCCTCCGGGTCCCCCTGGGTCCCTCCGGGTGCCCCATCTCCTATGGGTCCCCCTGGGGTCCTCGTCTCCTCTGCGTTCCCCCGTGGAACCCTCTGGGTCTCTCTGGGTGCCCCATCTCCTCCAGGTGCTCTGGGGTCCGCCTGGGTGTCTCTGTTTTATTCTTTGAGCCCTGTCTCCATCCAGGTCCTTGGGGAAGCCCTGGGTCTCTCTAGGTGCCCCCACCCCTCCACAGCATCCCTGGGTTGCCCTTGGTTGCCTGGGTTCTCTCCAGATCCCCCCAATCTCTCTGGGTCTTCCCGGGTTCCTGCAGGTCCCCGGGGTGTTCCTGGGTCCCTCCTGGGCTGCGGTGTCCTTGCAGAGTGGCTCGGTGTCCCAGGAGCTGCCAACACTGGGAGGCCCTGCCAGGGGCAGGCAGGGTGGCTGCAGCGGAGCAGGGGGGGCACCCCGGGGGTCGAATCCCTGCCTGGCACAGCGGGGTGTTGCAGGGGTGTAGCCACCCCTGCCAGGCTCGCCTGCTCCGGGAGATTAGAGGGAAAGCCTGTGTTATCTAACCAGGGCTGAACCTGCCGTGTTTAAACATGGGAGCGCCTGGAAGTGCCGCTGTATCTCAGAATAGCTGCGGCAGCGCGGGGCTGGCAGCCTGGCTGGGGCCTGCGCCCCGGGGTGGGCTGGCCCTGGCCCCCCAGCCTGCGAGCCCACCCAGCCGTAGCCATCCTCGGGGCTCCGGGTCACCCCGAAGCGTGGGGCTCTGGCAGAGGCGCTGCCCACGGTGAGATCGGGAGGCCGGTGGCAGCCGGCACCTTTCGTGGCGAAGCTCTGCGTGTGACCCCTCCGGCAAGGGGAGACGGTCAAGCCCCCGCTCCGCGGACCCCGACTTGGAGCAGCCCCTCTGCTTTCCCCGGTCCTGCACCCGCTGCCAACTGGCAGCGCTGCTGCCTTTGCCCTTCCCAGAGGAGAGGGACAGCCTGGCTCTGTGGCGGGATGTGGCTGGTTGTCTTTCATGCCATGCTTTCAGCCTCCTGTGGATGTCAGCCCAGGCTCCTCCTCTTCCTCTCCTTGCAGGGAGCTCAGTGACCAGCACACCAGTCTCTGCTCTACAGCCGGGGAAACTGAGGCACAGGGCAGTGACGTGGTTCGCTCGCACAGCGAGCGAGCGGCAGAGCCGAGATCCAGGTGCACAGGCACTGAAGTTAGGCTGTGCCATTCCACCCCTGTGGGGCTGGGGCCGACGGCCGTGGTCCCGATGGCCGCTGGGTGCCTGCCTGGCCCCGTGCCCCTCCGCCGGGGCAGGCTGGGGGCCCCGTGCCCATGGCCAGGCAGCTCGGCTGCCCTCGCACACAGCTGGGCTGCCCTGCCAGGCAGCTGTCGCGCCCCATGACGGATGGCTGCAGAGCGCTTTTCTGCATTATAAATAATGTGTTTGGAAAACTCAAAAACATCTCAGCCATTGCCCTGAACTTTAATCTGATCCCGAGCAGGGGGCTTGTGGCTGCCCAGGGCTCCCTTGTGCATGTGGGAAATGGAGTTTGCTGTCGTCTGTCTCCTGTAAGATGGCAGGAGGTAGGGTGGTTTTGGGGAGCATTTTTGAGGAGCCCATCCCTGTCTGGGAAATGGATTAACAGGGCATCTCCGCAGCCCATGGGACTCCCCGCTTTGCAGGGGTCTCTGCTCTTCCCACGCCCTGGCTCCCGTGCCTGCTCCGGCCTAGCTCCTGCCAGCTGGGGAGGTCAGTGATGAGACTTGTCACTCTTCAGCAATGCAGAAAATGTCCCCCAGCCTCTCCAGTGACGCCGCACGGGGAGGAGAGGCTGGGTCGGTGGGAGCTGGCCGCCTGCTAACTCCATTCCTCTGGGTGCCCTGCTTGTCCCCTGCTCTGCCAGTCCCCTACACCCATGGGGACCCATCTGGCTCACCAGGGTGCCTCATTTTTGGGATGCTTTAGCTGGGGTGAGTACCACGCTTGACCCTGGAGCAGGCCCTTCCTCTTCCCTTTCTGTGACCAAATCTCACACCAAAATTCACCTCCAAATTTTGAATCTGGCCACAAGAATTTGACCTTCTGCAGCATCCAGGGAAGTGTGAGGAGCTGCCAGAGCTCCTCCAGGTTTTTAGGATCAAAGTGGGTCCAACAGATTCAGCCCCAGGCAATGCAAAAGGATTGAGGGGTGCAGAATGGGCTCCCCACTGTTGCTCCTGCCTCAGAGCCAGCCAGTGATGGCCTTCAGGGGTGACAGTGAAGCCGCTGGTGTTGGGTGCCACTGTGGGCACCTGTGGCTCTCGTGGGTGGGAGGGCATGGCCCCACTGCACGTCCTGGGAGCGTGTGGGATTTCCAAATGTCTGCCTCTAATCCTTGGGGCGCTGCTTAGGCTTTACATCTGATTAGAAGGGCGATTTAAAGGCCTGCCAGCTGTTGGGTCTCAAGAGGAAAATGTGCCATTTCCAGTCACTACTGGGATACATCTTTACCCCCAAACTGGCGTGTTTGCGTCTGGGATGGCTTTTGCACTTCATTGAGCCAGAGACTGCTGTAAAGATCACTTATGTTTCTGAGATGGGGCTTGGACCTTGTGGTCCACCTGGAGTCTGTGCCAAGGGCTGATGTTCCTCTTCGGAGGGCTGGGCTGTCAGGACGTGTCTCTGGTCGTCCCTCCTGTCTGGCTGAGCCCGGGGGTGGACCCAGGGTGGGGATGGGACCTTCCTCCATGCTGCCCTGCTTGCACTTCTGTTAAACACATCGTTAATCTCTTGCTTGATGTTCAGGATGGAGCTGGATCTGACCTTCCTGTGGGAAGGGAGGAAGGGAAAGGAGCTCACCATGAACCCCCAGGCAGCAAATTTGGTTGGATTCAGCTGAGCAGAGCCTCACAGCCGCTTCCTGGGCTTGTGTTGGATGATGAGCTTTAATCGACCTTGGTTGACCTTGGATGCTGCTCGGAGGGTAAAACAGGGTTTGTCATTCAGTGCCCAAACCCGCTGGGGCTGCCAGAGCAGGAGGCTGTGTTGGGATGGGGTGCTGTGCAGGCTCCACGACAGCTCGTGGGGCTAAACGCATTCCAATGAGGACTGCGAGTGGAACCCCTCCCCTGTGCATGCTTCCTATTACAACTGAAAACTGTGATGTTTCAAGGCAAAATGGGATTTGTTGGGTTGTTCGCAGCACTCTGATGGAGGATTTGAGGTGCTGTGGTTCCTGTTCAGCTGTGACTTCTTAAAGCCTGTTTTTGGATGTAGTAATGATCACCTACAGTACTAGTGGGGATGGAGAAGCATCCAAACAACCTTGAGGAGGGAATGCTTCCAAATGAAACCTCCACTTCAAAGAAATGTCAAAATGCGGCTCCCTCCTTGCAGAGCAGAATTGCCTTATATTTTTTAAATGTCAGCATTTCCCAGAGAACAGCAAGGCTGTTCCAGCCCAGCTGGAGCTGGGAGCTGCGTTAGTGCCCGGGTGAGACTTTCCTGCAGAAACTGCTCCAAAGGTACAAATATTCCTTGGCAGGAGCAAACAGGATCCAGCAGGTCCCATTCCCGGAGGCTGGGCTTCCCGCCTGCAGGCAGCTGGGGCTCCAGCAGCTCATGCTGGGGCAGAGTTAGGCCCCAAGCTTACGGTTATTTTTATTGCTGTGTTTATTACCTCTTAAATTAAGCTCCTGGAGGCTGGTGCCTTTAAATGGCAGGGAAGGGACCTTCAGCAGCCTGTTGCAGTTGTGCGAGGTGCCTGTGCTCTTGGCACCCGCCGGGTGCGAGGTGTACGCCGTGGGGAGATAGAGAGGCAAATTCAGGCTGGGCACCTGGCGAGGCTCGGCGTATAGCCCCGCACATGCGTCTCGCCCCCTTGAGCGTGCCTCTGTGCTGTGCGTGCTGCTGACCTACTTTCTCTGCTGGGGATCCTCCTGTGGGGCTGGCTGTGGAGGATGCTCTTCCCTGCGGTCCGTCAGGGTCCAGGAGCAGGGAGTAAACGCCTGGCAGCTCTCCTGTGTACCCAGATAAATAACCTAGTGCTGCAGGGGCTCGGGAGCAGCACGGAGTGGCAGGACTCCTTGCTGAAGGCTAATGGCCAGATGTCCCAAGGCCTTTAATAATTATTAATATTTTCAGCTAATAAATGGCCCATGACACCAGAGTTATTAATTAATGACTTGGAGTGCCAAGACTTGGTCCATGACAAGTTAATAGCTAACACCCACCGGGTAGCTAAACGTAAGATGGGGACCTGGCTGTGGTTCAGTTGCGGGAGCGATGCTGGTGTCGTTGACCAGCTTCTGTGTGGATCCAGGTGATCCTGCGTGTCCTGGGGATTGTTCACCTGCTTTCTCAAAAGAGCCGCTTCCAAATGGGACCTTGTTTCTCTGCAAACGCCGTGGGAAAGGGATCCCTCTGGCCACAATGACGTTCTCTGCCTGAGCTAATCTGCGTCTAGTCCTAATCGCCCACTGCTTAATCTGCTTGCTGGGGAATTTGGATAATGATGCGGCCTGGGAGAGGTGTCTGGGACCGACCACGCTGCAGGGCTGGTCCCAGGCACCCCTTACAGAGCGGGGGTGGTGCTGGGAATGGCATGGGGGCTGCCATTGACTCATTCCTGGGTGCGTCTCCATGCTGGACAGGATCAGCGGGGCCGGGACCGGGTGGAGCGAGCTGCAGGGCAGGCCCAGCCCTGTGGGGAGCAAAGATCCCTGATGCAGATGGGGTGCCTTGTTCTTGCCAGGCTGCTGTTTCTGTAAAGCTCAGCCCTAGGCAGGGTGGGAGCTTGAACTTTGGAGCACCTGGGTGTGCAGAGCGGCTGGCCAAGGTGCCCTCCTGCTCCTGGGCAAACAGCATTGCTGGAGGGTTACTCATGGGGCAATGTGCTACCGAGGATCCTGGAAATCACAAAGGAGCTGATGGTGAGGTGTTTCTGAAGTGCTGATGGCCTGGATTTCACAGGCTCCCGGCAGAGATGCATCCCTGAGCACAGCCAGAGAGCGCCTGGGCTGGGACTGCTCCCAGCCCCTGGGAAGCATCCCCCCATGTGAGCCCCCAGGCCCTGTTCTGCTCCCAGGACTCGCTGCAGGCAGAGCCTGCTGGGGACAGGGCTGCCTGTGCCACTGTCCCTCCTTAGGATTTGCTGTTCCGGGAGCGAGGATTTCTTGTTGGCCATCAGTAATTAATTTGCTTTCATGCTTGCAAGTGAGTGATGAGAATTAACACCCTTCTGCCCTCCAAGGGGAGAGGGAGGACGAGTGGGGGTCGAGATGAGATTGACCTTCCTGGTGTCCCCTCTCTCGCTGCCAAGTCCCACTAGAGGCCCCTTGTTGACTTCAGTGGATTTTGGATCAAGCCCTCAAACATTAATAATAATGACTCATAAATCATTGCTTGCACCACCTGTTTGTCACGTTTCCGCCCACAATAACTATATCAAGTGTTTTTATAAGCTGAGCTGGCACGGGTTGTTTGTCACATCTGGACAGCATCATGGGAGTGCGGCTCTGGCTGAGCCGCAGTGTGTGGTTTTTCCTGGCTGGGGGTGGGGGAAAGCCACACAAATTCCTCCTGCATGGGGTTGAGCGGTTCTCCTGGGGTAGCACATTGGGTCTGGATGGGTCCTGGGAGCCTGTTTGCAGTGGGAGGGCTTGGGCATGGTGCGAGCAGCAGAAAAAGGCTCTTGGGTATCCTGAATGTGTGGGGACAGTACATCAGGACCTCATCTGGTGAAGCATTGGAAGTTCAGGGTTGTGGCTGCCCCGTCATCCTCCAAATCGCTATGGAGGTGTCGCCCACCCCATGGCATTTCACACTGAAAGTTAACAGATGCCTTCTCAGGCAGCGGGGCTGGGTGCAGGGGCTGCCTCCCCATTTTCTCCCTTTCCCTGTAGCCAAAGCCCGAGAATGCCATCACCATCGCAGTGTCATCGCGAGCGCTTTTCCGCATGGAGGAGGAGCAGAAGATTTACAACGAGCAAGGGGTGGAGGCCTATGTGAAATACCAGCTGGACCATGAGAACGAGCCCTTCCTCCCTGGGGCTGCCTTCCCCTTCGTCAAGGTGAGCATCCACCCGCCGAAGCTGAATCTGCACTGTGGTCCTGCCCCAAAAGTTTTGGGGAGAGGGGAGTCCTGTGGGGTGCTTGCGTGGGGAAGGGATGGGAAGGGAGATGAGCAGCGTGGCAGAAGGGATGTAGCCACAGAGCAAACGGAGGTCAAATAAACCTCCCAGCAAGTGATGTGCTTCTTCCAGGACTGGGGAAATGCTGAATTTTCCAAATTGGCAACTGAGCCCAAGAATTGAAGAAATCATCTATTTGGATCATATTTAAAGTTTCCCTTTAGGGAATTATCTTTTTTTTTTTTAATTACAATTTATTTATTCTTTTAAATTGGCTGAATTTAGCCTTGCTACAGAGTCAGCCAATTTCTAATTCTGACGTGTTGAAATGAGGCATTTCAAACTTTAAAAATATTTTCCAATTTCTGCCCCAGTTCCACTGGATTTGTGTGCTGGCCCTCACTGAAGCAATCTCTTGCCCCTCCCAATGAATAAACTAATCCACTTGGTGGGGAGAGACTTGTTCTGTTTCTGATTGCTTGAAAAACACTTACCTGTAACTTTGAGCTAATTTATTCTCATCTCCTAATGAAAACTTGAAACCTTTTGTGTTTGAAAATAGAAGAGTAGCTGTATTTTTATTCCCGTACCCCCCAAATCAGTCTTTTTTTTCCCAGCTAAAGCTGCTTGCTGGTGTCAGCTTGGCTCAGGGTGTAGTTGGGGACAGGCCAGATCCCTGGTTTTGGTGAACAGAAGTGTTTGCTCAGTGAGAAGGGGGTCAGGGCCATGCCTGGGGCTCGCTGACACCACCACCCCTTGTCCTGGGGTGCTGCAGGCGCTGGAAGCGGTGAACACGCAGCTGCGTGAGCTCTACCCCGACAGCGAGGAGCTCTTCGACATCGTCCTCATGACCAACAACCATGCCCAGGTTGGGGTTCGCTTGATCAACAGCATCAACCACTATGGTAAGCTGAGAGCAAAGCTGTCCTTTGCCCAGGTGCTGATGGCTTTTGGGCAGAGGGTTACCACTTGGCAGCGAGATAAGGAGATGCTTTCTCCTGTCTTGTCCTCCAAACCACACGCTGAGCCCACTTCTCCCAAATTTTGTGGGCTTTGAGAGGAAGTTGGCTGGCGGTGAGGATGCTCTGGCTGCCAGCCATGCTGTTGAATGGCAGTACCAAAATTAGCCCCCATTCTGCGGATTCTCGGGAGGTCACAGGAGAGCAGCATCAAGGCTTGTTTGGGGGCAGTCAGGCTCACCCCCAGGTCCATCTGCCCTCAGATCTGTTCATCGAGAGGTTCTGCATGACAGGAGGGAACAGCCCCATCTGTTACCTCAAGGCCTATCACACCAACCTCTACCTCTCCTCTGACGCCGAGAAAGTGAGTGGGGCCATTGAAGAGGGTGAGTCTGGGGTCCAGTTTGGGGGGAGGTAGGGGGGGAGCCTGGAGTCCTCAGGGTGCTGGTGCTAGGAGCAATAGCTCCAATGTCGCTGTCCCTACATCCACGTGCAGCTTAGGTCTGCTTTGTCCTACATCCCATCCTGGATGCTTCAAAGAGCCCCTAGTTTCCATAGAAATAAGGCTTTTCTTGAGGTCCGCAGCTCTTCCAAGGCAAAGGCACTGTTTTTCCCATTAATTCTTGTATGTAAAGGGAGGTTTGTTATTTGGGGATTTGTTTTTGCTGTAAAAGGCCTCGGGGCTAAGCTGCAGGCACTACTAGGTGCATGCATTTCCTTGCAGTGTTTGCTTCCAGCCCGTCGTGTTTTGCTCTGCTCCTCAACGGATAAGCCACGAGGCTGGGTCCTTGGGTAACCGCCACCTCTTGCTTCACGCTTTACCTCCACAGGGATAGCTGCAGCCACCATCTTCAGCCCCAGCAAAGACCTGGAGGTGTCGGAGAACCAGCTGCGGGTGGCGTTTGATGGTGATGCCGTGCTCTTCTCTGATGAGTCGGAGCAGATTGTGAAGGCTCACGGCTTGGACATGTTCTTTGAACATGAAAAGGCTCATGAGAACAAGCCTCTGGCACAGGTAGTGCTCTGGGAGAGAGACAGCCTGCAGGGATGCTTTCGCCTCTGGGCACAAGCCAAGGGTTGGCATGTGGAGTGTGAGATGGGGTGGGTCAGCAGCCTGGTACTGCTGGCCCACAGGATGGCTGCGGCTGGCACCTTACTGTCATTTCTGGGGGCTCACGGGGAGAAGGGATTAGCCAGCATGTCTGGCTCTGCTGAGACTGGGTGCCCGGAGGAAGAGATAGCATGGAGGTCTGCAAAGTGATGGTTTCTTCTTGCTTTGGCAGGGACCCCTGAAGGGCTTCCTGGAGGCCCTGGGGAAGCTGCAGAAGAAGTTCTATTCCAAGGGCCTGAGGATGGAGTGTCCCATTCGCACCTACCTGGTCACTGCCAGGAGCGCGGCCAGCTCGGGAGCCCGGGCCCTAAAGACTCTGCGCAGCTGGGGCCTGGAGACGGATGAGGCTTTGTTCCTGGCTGGGGCTCCCAAGGGGCCGCTGCTGAAGAAGATCCGTCCTCACATCTTCTTCGATGACCAGATGTTCCATGTGGAGGGAGCCAAGGAGATGGGCACTGTGGCTGCCCACGTCCCCTACGGTGTCGCCCACAAGCACAAGCAGCCGGCGCAGGAGAAGCAAACCCCAAACAGCAAGTAGCGGAGCTGGCTGATGCCGTGGCCCCCGGCGCGTGGCAGAGACTTCATCCCGTGCACCACGCTCTGACCTCAGTTGTGGTCTGCAAAGCAGAGAGCCTCTGCCTTGGCGAGCACGAGGTTATTCCCCAGCCGGGAGCCTTGTCAGGGGCACGGATGGAGGAGGGGGCTGACAAAAGGCTTCCTTTTGCCTGTATTCATTGCAATGTCGTGGCATTGTCCCCGCTCCTCCTGGGGCTGGAGGCTCCTCTGTGCCAGGCAGCCTCGCGAGCTGTTCCCCCCCCCCGTTTGTCCGCGCTCTGCACTTGCTTAAGGCAAAATCCCTCGAGGATGGATCTTGCCTTTTGTGGACTGTTTGTGCCAGGCAGGTTTAACCTATTGGCATTTCTTTAAAACCCCAGGTAATTCCCAAGACCTTTGATTTACAAAGCAAATGTTCAGGCTGAACTGTTGAACTGGAAAGTTGGGAGCACACAAAAACCCTTCTTGCCGCTTTGAAACAAAATGTCCCTTTTAACTAAAATTAAACCATAATATTGTTCCTTCAGAGACCTGGTGCCTGCTCCCCAACCAGAAAATCTTTCATGTCTTTTCACCGAGAGTTTGTCAGCTGAACAGCTTTCCTTTCATGCACTAAAATTTGGAAAAATAGAAACAAACACTTTATATATATTTAAAAAAAATATCCTGTTTCCTGCTCAGAGCTTTGGGCTAGTGTATTCTTGGCCCAGCTTTTTAAATTTGGGTTTCACAGTTGCGTGAGTTAGCACTTAAAATAATAATCTCAGTGAGGCATCCAAAGCCCAGCTCTTGTGTGAGCCATCCAGGGTCCGCAGACACATGCCTAGGGCTTGAATTAAGTTAAAAGCAGGCCCTAATATATTAGGGACATCATTTGAAGTCCATTTAGGTAAATCTGCAGAGAATTTCAGCCTGGGGGTTTTAATTAAAGGATTCCCCCCCCACACACACACTTTCTAGGCTGAGCCCATATGAGTTGATAATCTTTTTTTCTTCTCAGCTTCTTAAAACCTCTGGTGTTTCCTCAGACAGACACCTCTGCTAGTGGTGCTGTGAGAGAGAACCAAATCTGCGATTAAAAAACAGGAAGAGAAATCAGTCGGAGAGCTGCTCTGAAATCGGTGTGAGAAATCACACCGACATTTCTGCTCAAAGCCCTGTCCCAAAGGACACTCTTAGAAGAAAAATTTAAAGATTACTTCTTTGTTATGGGTTTGGTGTGGTGTTTTTTTTGTTTTGTTTTGGGTTTTTTGGGGGGTTTTTTTTAGGCAGTACACCTCATGGTTGGCTACAAAGGATGCCCAGGGTTATCAGATAGTACTTTTCTACAAACACCAACTCCATGGGCTGAAGTTTTCTGAGGTTTGTGTCTGCCTCTGGCTCGACTTTGCAGGGAGGTTTCAGCTAAAACAGCTCAGTCCTTCCTGACAGCGAGGCTAGGGCTCGAGTTATTGCACTTTTGACTAATATAGAAACAAGCTAGTGATACCTTCAGCAGCTCGGGAGACTGTTTTCTCATTGCACTAAATCCTGCTCTAGCAGTGAAAAGCAAATTGCACTTTTTTTCCCTGCTGAACTATTTCACTTTGACAGACTGTTATTTATCACATCTGGGTGACAAGCACCTTAGAGGAAGGTCTAAAATCCAAACAAAGTCTTGAAAGAAATTAGTATCTCAGTAACACATCTATTAATATACAGGTTTATAAAAAGGTCTCATCTTTTTAATGTGAACCCCAGATAGTGGGAGCTGAACTGCATCTCGGAGACCTTTTTGGCAGCTGGGAGGGGAGAACAGCCTGGCCTCCCAGTAAACATTTCCAAGGTGTTTCCTGAAGATCGCATCGTGGAAGCCCAGCCAAGCCCAGCTCGCAAACGGGCTGCACCGGGGCCTCCCGCCAGCCTGGGAGGTGACGTTGCAAGAGGAATAGGGTTGTCAACAAGCCCTTAGGAACCCTTAGGCCAGGGCAGGGTGCTGGCGGGATTGGATACAGGGTGCAAGCGCACCCACTGGGGATGGGTGCTTCGGATGAGGGATGTTGGCAGGGCTGGGCTGTGCAGGAGGAGATGCCCTGTCTGAAGGTGCTGTTAGCTCCAGGGAAGCAGTGTGTTGTGGTTTTGAGGCAGGGCCATGGGTCTCCAGCAGCTTTCACTGCTGCCCTTCTGGGCCCTGAGATGCACAGGGAGGGTGCAAGCTGGAAGGCAGGGGCACAGGGCAGGCAGGAGTTTTAGTGACTCTGCTTAGGGTCCTCCTGCTGCCAGGGCAGCTTAGGGGCTCGCTGGGACACATGGGGCTTGGGAAATGTGCCCCAAGTGAGGTAGACCTCCCTTTGCACCTCCTGAGTCCTTCCTGTGTGGGGAGGATTTTCCATTCCTGCTTTTATCCACATGGCTTCCTAAGTTTTTTTTCTCCTCCATCACGACAAGACAACTGGCAGACGTGGATTTGCTGCTTGTGTACTTTCCTCGTGTGCCCATCTGTGACGTCCCCTCAGGCTGGGGGAGCGATGCGGTCCCCAGGACCGGCTGCATGGGCTGGGCACATCTCCCACCCTGATGGGCCAGTGCCGTTGTGCCTCTTGTGCTGCGCTGGCCGACAACTGGACTTTCCTGCTGTGTGTTGTTGCTGTGGGTTTCACTTCATTGTCTTCCAGTGGTTTTTCTTGTGAATGGACTGCCATGTTAATGAAATCCCTCTGGGTGTTTTTCTGTAATAAACTGTGTTGGTCCCAGCCTGGCGCGCTCTGTTGCCATTCTCACAATGGGTGTTTTGGCTCCCTCGTGCAGCCAGCAAGAGAGTCTGGGGTCCCAGACTGGGACCTCCCAGGTTTTATGGTGAAGGGGTGGGGATGATGAGAAGAAGAAGGGCCTTTTGGGATTTAAGGGAATTCAGAAGGTGTAATAAAAGCAGCTACCTGGGAACTGGAGACCTCTGGGAAAGGTGGGATTCCAGAGTTGAGAGATGTGCTGTGATACAGCTACCTCCCTCTGCTTCATGAACAGGCTTTTACTGTAACCTTGGACTCATGATGAAGTCCTGGATAAAAATACAATTTGGCAGAAGACTTTTGTCAACTTGATCTTCTCCCAGCCAACAGGTGGGAGGCAGCAAAAGCTTTTATAGAGATTTATTGCTGCTGAAGTACTGGGTTTATCTGAATAGCGACACTGCAGTTCTGGTGTTAGCTCTTTCCTGCCAATAAGGAGAACAGATGGGTTAAGGGGAAGCAACAAATTCTCCATCCGTCACCAAATATAGCCAAGGAATGTCCATAGGCCCCAGGGCAGCGTCTCTGCTATGGGTGTTCGTTTAAGGGACGGGTGGCCCTTGGCAGAGAGTGTTCTCATGCAGCCTTGTTTGCTGGGATGCCTTCCCCATGCTCATCCCCAATCCTACATGTTTTTCCACCAGATGCCTGTAGGAAAAAATCAAACTCCAGCACTGATAAGGCCCATGTTGCACTAGTGAAAGTCCAGGTGGGCCCACCCAGCCCTGAGAGGTCAGAATGTCCATGCCAAAGCCAAGAGCTGGCTCTAATGTTCATGGAAAGACCACCCCGAGCCCATGACTCGCTCTTGGGGACCAGTGTTGGCACTGGGGCCAAGGGATCAATGGGTCATGGAGAGACAGGGGCCAAGGCCGTGCAGGGAGGGAAGGGGGAGATTTGTGCAGTTGGGTCTATGACGTCTTGTCGTTGGTTTGCTGCAAGCCTGATTCTTTGTTTCTCTTGCCTCTTTTCTGAGCTTTTTCCTTCATCAGGCATCGAAGGGCTTTGCAATGAGTGTGCTTTAAAATAAAGAACATGGAGGAGGAGAAAGCGGAGGCAGAGCTGATGGAGAATTATGCTGCCACTCAGCTATTGTCAGCGCAGATGTTCACAAGGTAATCATGCCTTTGAATAGCAAGAACAGCTTTTCATGACGAGCCCAGAATTTAACCCCAAGAACTTGTGGGGCTTCTTTGTAAGGGTGTGATGCCCCTGATGCCCAACTGCATGGCAGGGAGGTAGGGCAGAGTGCAAACTCTGCTCTCCTGGTCCTCATGTACGTAGGGTAAGTCCTGATACCTCCCTGCCACAGTTTCCCCATCACTGTAACAGAGATCAGAATGATACAGAGGTAATGTCTTCCTTGCAGAAGAAAAGCAGAAGTCCAGGAGTGCTCTTAAGTGTAGTGAAACCCCATATCTCTACGGTGATGCCTGCATGCCCAGCAGCAGGTCCCAGTAAGCAGGGGCCATGGAAATACAGGGCTGCCCCAACAACTCCATGCTGTTGGCCCTAAGGGCTTCCAGGCTGCACTGGTGGGGACTTCACCATGTCCCTGCAGCACATTTAGTTTTATGTCCTTTCTGGAGTGCAGAATAGGGGCCAACAAATGCGAGCAGAGACCTGCAGCCATCCCAGGAGGCTGAAATGTCAGGGCAGAGGACCTGGTGACAGGGTGACAGAAACACCCAGAGCTGGAAGAATAGATAAGAGGACCTGGCGGCAAGAGAACAAGCAAAGGGCACTTGCTATCAGCGCTAGCGGGGCTGTGCCAGGATTTGGACAGCCTGACCATCTCATTCCTTCGCCACTGCTATTTATAGTAGCGTTTGCTGATGCCTCTGTCACCGGAGCCTGAAATGGTTCACCCGTGTGCACCCGTTGCGGCTAGGCTCTGCCGTCCTGCTCTAGGGAGGCCACCAACAAAGCAGTGACTCAGTGGAGTGTGTGTCAAGCCGCTCATCGCCCTGCTGATGGAGGAAGCCGGTGTCTCCCTCTGCCAAGAGGCAGATCCATTCTGGGCTAGTTCCTTAGAAGATGCACCAGACAGTTTCCGTTTAAGGCCTGCCCCCTCACCAGAGTCAGTGGGGTAAAAGAGACCCACCTTCCACCCTGCTTCTTTCTTTCCCCTGGAACTGGGGCTTGTTCGGCTCTGTCTGGGAGCCAGTGGTTTCCACAGCTTGATGTTTGTCCTTAAGGTAGCTGTGGGAATAGCTCTGTGCATTGCACACGCTGGTGGAGATAACCCTTTGGTTACTGGGCTGGAGCAAAATGCAAGAGGGCAAAGATCTTGTAACTGCAGAGCAAATATGCCCCATTCCCTGCCCGGAGATTCGCCTTTTAAAAAACTGCTTCATTTTCCCAGTTCTGCCCAGGCGAGAGAGCAACGGAGGCGGAGATCCCTCTGTCCTGGCGTTTTCCCATTCCTGCAGCGAAAGCTTCGTTTCCACGGCTGCACTTCAAAGCTTTGCTGGCAGCGCTGTGCTGGATAGGACTGTGCACATAATCCCATTGAGGAGGAGGAGGGGGTCTCTGCAGCCTCGGGGCTACAGATGCCAGGCAAGTGTGGCTGCACCCACCAGGGAGCAATGGCCAGCACTACGCTGCTGCGAGCTTGGCACAACAGATGCCACATTTTCTGATTGAATGACTTGAGAGGAGATGGGTATGGGACTGTTTTAAAAAAATGTATAAATAAAATCCTCAGGGATAGCATCGAGAAGTCCTGCGCATGGGATGGGACTTTTGCTTATTTTTCTCCCTTAGGGTGCATTGCCTGGTTATCCCTTCTCTCTGAGGCAAGAAGGGGATGCACATCCCGGGATTGGCTCTGAATTTTTAAGCTTTACCTGCCGAGAGCTCACGTCCCGCTGGCCAGCGGTACCCACAAGCAGCCCCGCATCTGGAACTGGCCTGCGCTCGTGCTGCAGCTGTGTCCTTGTCACTGTGGCCATCAGCAGCGAGCAGGGAGCGGCAGTTTCCCCCTCAGGATGAAGCAAACCCATTCAGGGCCGCGCAAGTTAGCATCCGCAGGCAGCAGTGTCGACACCGTCCGTGTGTGTCCCCCCCCCGAAATGGGGACTGTTTCCAGTCACAACAACCAGACCACTGACTTACGAAAAGCTTCCCAGGGGTGGCAAAGCCCTGAGCAAGGACCAGCAAAGTCTTTATCTACGGAATTGTGTGAGAGGGAGGATAAATGAGGGAAAATTTGCTCTGTTTGCCCCATGAGGGAAACCTGGCTCTGCCAGCCCTGCGCGATGCTTGCTTTTGGGCTACATCTGCCAGCAATTTGTGCACGAGTGGAAACATTTGTGCGTGCTGGAAATTCACGCCTGTCCTGACGGGAATGCCTTTTCCCCGAGGAATGGCGGGCCTGTTTCTGCCCTCACGGCTGTGGCGATGAGGACAGCCACGGTTGTGGTGCCGAGCGGGTGCCACGAGAGGGCGTGAAGGGCTGCGCGGCGCGGCGGGAGGGTGCCATGGTGGCAGGCGTCCCCCTCACAGGCGTCCTTTGTGGGCCAACATGCTCCAAGTGGCATCGTCACCTCCCTCAGTGCCGCCTGTTGCTCCTTCCCTTTCAGGCGTGTGTTTGGGGAGTGTGTGAGCAGGCATCTCGGCCTCAGCGCAGTCCTGGTGGCCATCTTAGCCCCCACGGTGGTCCCCAACCTGCCACGTCATGGCGTATGTCCTCCATGGGGAAGGGCAGCTGCTTGAAGCCCACCAAGCTGGGAATGAAGAGGTTTTCCTTAGCGCCAGCCCTGGCATGGGGCGCCATGTCCGTAAGTGCCACTGTGGCACTGAGGTGTAACCGCCATCTTGGGCACTGTGGTGCTGAAGGGGGGCCTCCACCTTAGGTGCCGAGGCAGGGCTGCTGTCTTGGGTGCCACAGCAGGATGGCCATCTCGGGCGCCATGGCAAGGCGGCTATCTCAAGCGCTGAGACAGGACGGCCATCTCAGGCACCTTGTCACCCGGGGTGACCAGGCTGGGGGGGCTGTGGGCCCGACCCACGCAGCATGACCGGGGCACTGGGGGCCTTTCCTGCTGGCTGTATAAACAGGCCCCCGCTTCCTCGGCGGCCGGGCGGCCTCCTCCAGGTGCGGCTGGGAATCATTAGGAGCTCTCTGCGCCGGGCTGAGTGTGGGAACTGGAAGAGAAAGCTGGAGAGAGGCCTTCTTTCATCTCCCCACTCCCTCCTCCCCCTGTGTCTGCCAAGCCTGGCTTCCTTTTGAATCCTTTAGCTTGTGCCAAGCGAGGGAGAAGGGAGGGGGGGAATAAAGAGAAAAAGGGAAGGGGAAAAAAAAAAACCCACAGGAATGTGTCCAGGGATCTGGCTTCATTCAGGCTGCTGAGCTCTGAATACCCCAGCTCCCGCTCGGGGAGCCGAAGGGAGGGAGGCCGCGGCCGCCCCCGCGACGGAGGCAGGGGGAAAACAAACAGGGAAGCGGCATTTGTGCCAC
Organism: Scopus umbretta; assembly: GCA_013400535.1. Classification (NCBI taxonomy): domain Eukaryota; kingdom Metazoa; phylum Chordata; class Aves; order Pelecaniformes; family Scopidae; genus Scopus; species Scopus umbretta. The sequence goes on from VZTL01004400.1 coordinate 34,534, forward strand.
GGCTGTTACCACAGTGACTGACAAAGGGCTGTCTGGGAGGGGGCCACGGCCGCGACCCCCCGCCGCGGGGCTGGGGAGGCGAGAGCGCCGGGTCAGGGCGCCCCGAGTCCCACGGGGGGAGCGAGGGCTCTCGGCGTCTGGGCGAAGCCCGGGCTGCATTTCATCCCGGCATGGGGACATGGTGCCCAGACAGACGCCCTTGTGTCGGGCCTGTCTCGCAGTACAAAGGCGACAGGGCTGCTCGCAGGGAGGGCGCGAGGGGGAGGGCGGGAGGCTTTTCTCCGGCGTTTCGGGAGGATGGGTTTTTGACTTGCTGCCGACTTTATTCCCAGCAAATTAATAATTTCCTCTCGCAGCAACAATGTTGGCCTCTGTGTGTGCGTATGCATGTGTGTCGGTGTCTCCCACTGCCCTCCCAACCGCATTACCGCCCCCCCCGCCGCGCACGGAGGGTCCGCGCCGCTCGCAGCAGACTTCCTCCGTCCTCATCCTCAGCTGGGCTTCTTCCAGCTGTGCGTAACTGTCAGACTCGGTCCAGCTGTGACAGCCACCGCCTTGGGAGCATCCCGGCAGGAGCGCTGGGCCCGGCTGTGAACTGATGATGTGAGTGCCGGAGGTGGCGGCGAAGCAAGTTGGGTGGCGGGGAGGGAAGGCGCAGCTCCAGGAAGGAACTCTCGGCTTTGCAGCCTGTCTGGCAGAGCGCTTGGCGAAATGGGGAAGCGAGGAGGCAAGCAAGCACATGGGGCAGCCACCAGCACACGCGTGCCTCTGTGCCTGCCTGTGCAGGGTGCTGGAGACGCAGGGCAGCAACAGGACAAACCCAGTGTGCCGGACCAGAGCACCGGCCACCCCAGCTGCTGCAAAGTGCCTAGCACTTAATCTCGCGGTGGTATGTGTCACCCAAGAGTACTTGCATAGCTGTGCTCCTCGCATAAGCCCGTGCACACACTCTTGCCAATCCTCGCTGCGGCAGCCTGCTCGCACACGCACCTCCCTGCGTGCCATGGCTGTGCTCTGTGCATGCCCCCTGCGCGCTCACTCCCATCGCCTGCAACCCGTTCCCACACCACCCTGCCTGCACGGCTGCCTGGAAACGCGCCGGGCTGCCTGCGTGCCCACCGCAGCACAGATACCTCTCTCGTGTGGGCACACAATACGGCATACAGTATCGGGAGATCTTCTGGGAACGCAGGCCATTCCTCTGGCAGCATTGTATTTTGTTCCTTATTTATATCCCCGGGGTGGTGCCACAGGTGGGCAATTGTTCCAGCTGACAGCCTGAAAGGCAAAGAAACAAGATTTAACTTCCTGCTATTCAATTAGAGAAAGTGAGCATTCATCACCAGCTGCTGGCTGCTGGCAGGAACAGACCCACCCGCCGCGGCGGGCGCAGGAAAAGCTCTCCTCCGCAGGAAAGCTGCCTGCTGCCGTGGGCACAGCGAGCTCCCCACGCGGCCCGGCTGCCAGTGCTGCTCTGAACAGCCTCTAGGTAAGGCTGGATGCTTCCCCTCCTGTCCTGCACTGCAGTCGATGTTGTCTCCTGCGTTTGTTTTTGGGAAGGAGATTGCCTGTTCAGCTGCATGGAAAGCACTAGCGTAGGTTGGGGGGGGACTCTATGGAGGGAGCAGCCATGCAAGGAGGGAAAGCCACGAGCTCGCAGTGCCGGAGGGACCGGCAGCACGGTGGCTTCCCCCCGGGGCCAGCCCGATGGCTGCAGGTTCAGCCCCTGCCCTGAACTCTGCGTGATCCCTGACCCGGGGGCCTCCGTGGCTGAGGGTTGGCGGCTTTGGAAGCCCTCTGGACGTGCACTTCCCCTCCTCTGTGCTTCAAGCTTCTCTTGACTGAGCCAGCAGATGCTGGCCGGTGTGTGGAGGGGCAAGGGATGAGCCCTGTCCCTACTGAATGATGACCTGGGGCCTCCTTGTCCCTATTTCCCCACACATGCACACTCCCTCATGGTATTTTCTAGGCTGACAAGGGAAGAGAGAGCACGCATTCCTGCGAGCTCCATGTCCGGTAACAAACCTGCTTCCATCTTCCTGTGCTGACTCTGAGCCACCCATGGGGCACCCGTTCAGTGGAAAACCCTGCAGCTGCCCAGGCATCACGGAGCAGCGAGGAACCACAGGGCTTTCAGGGGCTACCTGGCAGCTCCATGCGCCCGGAGCCCAAGGCCGTTCCTGCTCCATTTCCTTTGCTCACTCTCCCCCTCCTGAGGCCGATCCAACCGGAGAAGAGTCTCCCGCTACCTCCTCTCCCCATCCCTTCCCCGTGCCATCTGTCCCCAGCACAGTGACTACTTCACAGCTCTGCGCTGGTGGCGCTTCTGCTAAAGGTCCTTTTGTGCACTTCTTAGCTGGCTCTCTATTTTTAATCCTTCTGTCTCCACAGGGATTCGGGGTATCTTCCAAGCTGGTTGTGATCATCAGGGATACAGTTGGAATCCGTTTCGCGTTGCTGCACCAAGCCACATGCACACGTATATGTTCACATGCCTACACGCACGCTGGCTGCCGTGCCAGACTTCACAGCGCTGTCACTCTCCCCTGTTCGAGAAGACAGGCGCCCCGTCGGGTAGGACCGCGCTGAGCACAGCACCTCGCACGAACATCGCTTATTACCCCAGACTAGGAAGGTAACATGCTGCAGCCAAGACAATCAACAGCAATTAGCCCTTTTGGGAACTCGACTTGAAATGCTGCAGAGGCTTTTCTGTGCGTGCCGATTGCTCTTCCTCTGGTCCTTTGGAAGTGATGCGAGTTGGACATGCCAAACCACTGGTCATGTCTGAGCAACACTTGGTGCCTCGTGTCATTTCCATGAGGCTGGGAGGGCTTGGGGGGGTGTGGGGTGGGGGTGGTGGGGATGTCTGCGAATGTTAAAGGCACTTGTGTACCCAAGCAGTGAACGCACATGCTGTCATTACCTCTGCAATGCCATCTGGCCAGCAGCAATGCAGCTAGAACCAGGGCTGTGCGCAGAAGAACATTTTACAACAGAAAGCAATTAAGCGAATAAAGCCCTTTTTAAAATCCAGTAATTAAAAACAGTCCCTCCCCCTTGTTTTCCTTTTAAGCTGAAAGTTGCTGTTTACTCATTTGCTTTACAAAGTGTGCCTTGTTGTGGCTTCAGAAGAAATGAAAGTTTGAAGTGGTTAGAGAAGAAAGGCTTTGGGGCTGGTGCGTTCCAGGCAGGGCGGAGGGGCAGGGGCTCTCCCGCCCGGCTTGTTTGTATTTGTTCTTGTCTACTCACAAGATCGCTAAACACACATTTAACAAGTGGTGAAACTGTCTACCAGCCTGATCTCTCCCAGGGCTCATGAGAAGAGGCCTGGCACATTAGCATTGCTGGGGGAAGGGGAGGGGGAGAACAGGCCTTTTGAAGGCTTGGTGTTTTGGGGCTGAGCGAGGGCAGGGCTCCGGGTGCAGGCCAAGTTGCAAACAAAGGCATTGTGTTCCCCGGAGCCCCGGGGACTGGCCCTGGGGGAAAGCCAGGGCCTCCCTTCACCAGGGATGGGTTTTCTCATCCCAGCTCCTCTTGCTGCTTCAGCACGGGTGCAAGCCTTAAGGCCACCCGTGTCATTCCAGCGCCCAGAGGCGGGAGCAGGGCTGGCACCTCTGCGGTCGGCTCAGCCTGCCCCTGACAGCCAAGAGCCAAGGAGCCCACCGCAGCGCGGGGGGCTGCAGCGTTCATGCAGACCGGCCCGTACCGCAGCAGCCCGCCTTGTCCGCATCGCCCTCTCCAGCTCCCAGGCAGGAGAGGCGCAGACCTGTGTCCACCGACAGTAAGTTTCTGGGCCCCCTCTGTGTAGCCACAGGGGAACCCTGACCTCGGTTTGGGCTCCTGGACGAGCCAGTAACCCCAGCTGTCAGCAGGGCTGGTGCAATACTAATTATCACTCATCGCTGCTTCTCTGAAAAATGAGTGCCCCGTGCATTAGCATCATTATGGGTGGGGAAACTGAGGCATATCAAGGGCAGTCAGGACTAAAACGCTGGCGTCGTCTGATGCTAACCGTCGGGACACGCTGCCGACTCTGGAGCAGGAAGGCGATCCTGTCCCTGGCTGTCCTCCAGCCCTGCTGACCTGGGGACGCAGTGACAGAGCCGCCTTATGCCTGTCATTCACGGCTGCGGTCCCAGCCTTGCCCAGGACACGGGCTCAGGAGGACAAGCACCATCTTATGGGGCAGAAGCAGAGAGGGCAGCACCTCCGAGGTGTCCCGGCCGTGGACCCGGCGCAGGTGCAGCCTCAGGATGCCCCATCCCATGGGGTTTGCCCGCTTGCCCAAGCCGAGCTGCATTCCTGGCAGCGGCGGCAGGGCCTGCCGGGCGCGGACCCGCCGCGGGGCAATAGGCATGAGGACACAGACGGCCGTGCCAGGGCGGCGAGGGTAGCGCCGAGTTTCAGTCGGGCCCCGAGCAGATACAGGATCTGCCCTGTCCCTGCCTGGGGAGGGTGAGGCCATGGGTTTGTGGGAAAATGTTGTTTTTCCCTCCCCTGGACTGCCCCTAGCAGTCGGCTAGGCCGTCTCTGAATCGCGTGGGCCGGGGAAGTTGGGGGGAGTTAACATTGTAGTGCCTCTGGCTTGGAGTGGAGCCACAGCAAACAATCCTCTCCTGGCCGCGCTCCAGATCTGACAAAACACGGAGGTGATGTAGTATTCGTACCTACACGCTTTCATCCCAAATCACCTCCCGAAAGCCCTGCATGATTCTCCTGTCTGTGATGAATCCCTCTGCTTAGCCACAGAACAAGACAGCCTGTCCACAGCGCTGCAGCCAGGAATCCCGTCCAGCATCCCTGCGAGGCCTCTGCTTTTGAAATTACAGCTGTGGATCTGGCAGCCAGTGGTGGGACCTGAGGTTAGGAGGTGATGTTGACTGAAGACGTGCGGACAGGGCATTCCAGGCATGCACGGGGTTAAATCAGAGGTGTCAGTTCACAGGGAGGTAACAGATATGTCCTGCTCCTCTCTGCCTTCTGGCTTTCCAGAAGCGTTGCCCTCCCTCCCACATTCCAGCTGCTGCAGCTTTTCACAGCTGGCTGCTCTCCGGGGACATTTCCCAGAGCTGAGCAGGAGGGAGGGGAGGGAGCGGCCATGGTCCCACCACGGGACGGGGGGCTGGTGGCTGGGCTGACTGTCACCCCCCTCAGGGAATCTTGGGCTGGAGCCCTTCACCCCCAGGAGCGGGCTGGCACAGGCAAACCTGGGCAATCCCAGGTCCCTGGCAGGGATCCACCCTCAGCCCTGGCCCGGAGAGTTTTTCCTGCTGCAGAGAAGGGACATCAATCTTTGCAGCTCACTTATTCCTTGGCCTCCGAAGCAGAGTAGCCAATTAGTGCTGGGTGTGATGGATGGCTTAGCCCCATCCTCGTGACACCCATCCTCTGGAAACAGCTCCCACCACGTAGAGGCACAGCCAGCCGTAGCGGGGGACAGCTCTCGCCAGGCTCCAGAGTCCCAGAAGGTCTCACAGGGCTCCCGGCGATGGCGACAGGCACTGCGGCAATGATTGTTGAGCTCCCGGAGACTGTGCAGGAGGGGAAACGGCCCTGAACGCTGGGCCAGGGTTGATAATTCAGGACTGGGGGAGAGATTTCCTCTAATAATTCCCTGGCTTGGCTGTGGCAAAGCCTGTAGCTCTCTGGGGAAGAGCAGATCGGCTCCGGGCAGAGGTTGGTCACCCACTGTTTGTGGCGCTGCGCTTGGGGCCAGGCTTTGCTACCGCAAGAAAGCGTAGCATGGGAATAGCTTGCACGCACGCTCGGTGAGAGGCAAGCAGGCGGCAGAAACCCCATTTCTGCACTTGGACCCCATCTCCCCTTCCCCGGCATCATCCCTGGTCCGCAGCGGGGCCGATCTGCCCACTCTCTCCCACGAGGCGTGGGTGATGCTTACTGAAACCTGGCTTCCCTCGCACGCAGCTAAGCCCATTTAATCCTTCCCTGTCGTCTCCATTGAACTGACCTGCGAGGGGGTCTCCCACCGTCCCCGCTTTGGCTGCTCCATGAGGCAGCTAATCCCGGGGTGGTTCAGATGGCCCTCGCAATCCCCCAGGGCTCGCTGGGGGCGATTATAAATGACTCTCCAGGAGCACAGGCTGGAAAACGGATCCGATTACAGGAGAAGTGGGTTTCGGGGCCCCCGCTCTGTTCATAATGAAGTGTAATCCTAGAAAAACATGTTGCCAATTACACTTCAATTGAACCCAGATAATGATGCTTAGACAAGGCCCAGAAAAGACGGAGTCTGGACAGCGAATTCCTTTCTAATGGAGAAGAAAAGTGTTCCTCCGTGGCAGGTCTGGGCTCCGCTTGGTTCAGGCTCATTGTGATATGAGCAAGAGCCTGAAATAACCAATCTCTGGATCCCATTTAAATCGTTTTATCAGTGGAAAGAGGATTAATCTCTCAAAAACACATGTTTATGGGAAGTTTAGTTTGGAGATGTATGTATTTTTAACTGAAATCACTTTGGAAAGGCAGGAGGAGTGGGTCTCAAAATTGCTAAAATAACACGTTGCTAATTCTTCTGGTTCAACGTAACTTCTCATTTTGAAATGTAAGCTAACAGCAGCTCAGTTTCTTGACTAATTTTTATAGCGAAAATAACAAAACACCAAAATCAGAGAAACAAAGTGCTATAACCTAAAGAAAATGTTTCATCCTCAGTTTTTTGGTTTACAGACACTTCTGAGGCGTCAGTTTTCCGCTCCAATGCGGGATGGCTGGTTTGGGTCTCTGTTGCTTGACTTTGGGAGGGGAGGACGGCGTGGTTCAGTCTCAAAAAATGGTCCCGGGGGCTGTGCCTTCCTCAGCCCCTCTGCGCTGGGCTGGGGCGGGCGGTAGCTGGCATTCGGCTTTTACGGGAGCTGCTGGCGAGGCGCTGGGGGATTGCAGACGTCTCGGGGTTGGCGGGTGCAGTGCGGGTGAGCTGGCGGAGATGGCTGAGGCAGATAGGGAGCACCCGACCACGCGGCTGGGCGCCTCCTCGCACGGGGAGACGGGTGTCGGGGTGGCTTGGCTGGCCCGAGCGGCGACGGGCTCTTATCGCCGCCACGGTCTTTGCAAAAGGCTTTGGGAAATCCACGTGTTGCCAGATCTCAGCGCTGATTATTTTTTTCAAAATAAAAGGCATGATTTTTGTACTGTGAACCTCCACTTCAGCTCTCTCCCTCCTNTGAGCAGCGCAGGGCTCTGAAAAACAGACTCCTACCTCCTTCCCGCAAGCTCAGGGAAAGCGAGATGCTCCCTAGATGCTGGGCTGCGGGTCAAAGTTTCCAGCATTATGGAATGAGATGGGAAAACAGCAATTCATCCTAGTGTCATAAAACCTAAAGTTGGGCTTCGGTCAGTTTGTTTTACTGGGTGTAGGTCTCAAATGCCCTGGCGGTGCCATGAGCGGGCACTTGAAGATGCTCCAAGGCTGTGGGAGCGTGGCAGGGGGCCGAGGTCCCGGCAGGACCACCGCGGCACGGTGCCGGGGTGCCGAACCCGTCCTGACGCCTCCGAGCGGGGTGCCACCGCTGCCTTCCCGGCCCTCGGCTGCGGCCACTGATTAATGCCAGGCGAGGGCCTTTTGAGCGGCGTCCTCAAACAGCACCGCGCTTCGAATAAGCTGGTTTCCATCTGAATCATAAGTCTCCAAAAGTGCCTGCGCCGCACAGAGCCGGGCAGACATGTGTGTGCGTGTGGGGCTGGATGTTGATTTTTCCCTGAAACAACTCGAGGCTTTATCAGTCCCATCTCTTTCCCACGGTTTTCTGTTGCCAGTGAGGTCACTGGTCCCTTTAAACTGGGGCTGAGGCCAATGTGCAGCGGGTGGAAGGGGGGCCGG
>VZTL01004401.1:1130-17581 GCA_013400535.1 Scopus umbretta
CCCTTCCTTGTACTGAGCGCTCTAAGCTTGAGCCTTAGGTAATGCCTTAAGAATTACCTAAAGAAACCAGAACACTTATAATAGAAGAAAGAAAAGGTCTCTAATATCAGTAAAAGCCTTAGCTAATCTCTCTGTGAATTTGTTTTTAATTTTGTTTCTCTTTTTTGTTGAGCTGTATATTCTAACTTACTTGAGTGGCCTCCATAAGGCAAACACAACAAGGATTCTTTGTGCTCATATCTATTAAGTATTCCTCTTCTGTGTAGCTTTGGCCTTTGCACTTGAAAAGTTGAACCACTCAGTGTTGGAGATGTGTATATTAGCCATTTCACATATTTTACTACAAGCATCTTTTTATGTTTGATGAAATTGAAAGTTGATTTCATTTAAAAAAATTGTAATGTTCCAACAATTATTACAGTAATTTCATTTCATAACAAAAAGCAATTTTGTTGTGGGTATTCTCGGTCATTTGTAAGAATGTGGATATACTAGCTTTGAATGCTGTGAGGCTGCTGCACTGCCAGCATTGCCAGGACATCCAGCACATCACAATAGTCACCTTTATCTGCAATACTTCCTTATGTATCTTGGTAATAGAGGTTTTTAACAGACAAAAGCACAGATTTATTTCTGTAGTTTTTTTGATCACTGTTCTCATATCCCTTTGCACCCTCAGGTCAGTGGTGTTCACCTTCGTCAAGAAGAACTGAGCACATGGGAGTTTGCAATAAAGTCGTCATCATCTGCCTAGGTTCTTCATCAGAAAGAGTGTGATTTTGACATTGGGGGATCCAGAGTCCTCCTAAGGTTATTTTTCTGTGTTCTTGCATGATCTTTCAGTCACTGTTTGTTTCTTACCAGCCCACCATTCAGTCACATAATAACCACTGAGTTTTTGGTACCTATAGCACATAACATTAAGCTATGCCACTGCAGCCTCAACATTAAGCTATAGCAAAATGAAACATTAAGAAGCATTATTATAGAAAATGGCCGTCCTGACCCCTCCCTGTCCCTTACAGTTTTTGAACTTACTGCTAAAAAAAACCTGCTGATGACTCAACAAAAATTCAGGTAAATCCTGAGACCTGAATATTATGTTACTACAAAGCCAGTGGTCTGCTTCTTGCAATAGCAAAACTGTACTTACCAGTTGACAACCTTGCTACTTCATAAAAGACCCACTAATAATTTGCAATCACCACAATGACTTTTTGACTAAATTAACTTCTTTACATGCAGTTCCTCCTCATCTAACTCCATTTTCAAAAGTATTACCTCAGTATGATAATAATAATAATGTGAAATTAATGGTATAGCAACTATGTCGGAATATGTTCCTGACAAAAGTTTTTAGACAAATTTTCAAAGCGGTGAACATTCGTCTGTTGATTGCAGGGGTGTGTGGTGTGTGTTTCTTGTAGTATGTTTTTAGTTTCCAGTAAAATCAGTGATATATTATAGGAATGTTATAATCAAATTGATGCATGTGTTCTTCAGCAAATATTTAGAAATTATAGCTAATCTTAATCTCTGAAGAGAAAATTCAGAAACTAGTTAAGAAATGTTTTATGATCAGATTCCGAGTTTTTTAAAAGAATGTCACATATAAACTGTGATGTTGAGTATATTCCAAAATGATGGTTTTCTTGAAATAGGTATGGATTTTTAAACCAAATCCAAAAATCTATTTAACTTCTTTCCTCACTTTAATAAACCTTTTTTTGCAAAGTTGTTTTTTTTTTTTTTTTTCCCAAATTATAAATATTCTTCATTCAGCAAATCTATGGTCTGTTTGTGCTACTTTATATATCTATGTCTATACCTATGTCAGTATTTGTAGATTTCTAATATTTTTCTCTTCAGAAATATTTTTACTGAGACCAACTTGAGCTTATTGTGTATGGAGCTTGGCAACAGCTATTCTCATTTGGATAGTCATTCTGTTGTAGGTATCACACTGAAAAAGAGAACATTAACAGAATGGGTTGTAAATGATTGCATTACACTTTTAAAATTATAATTGCATGGGTCTGAAACAGAGTTCAGAGAACAATATTTTCATGTATACACAATATAGCAATTAAGGGAAACATATTAAAGAGGGACAATGGGTTCGTGTTTTCCTGTTATGTATAACAAAGGACCAAGGGATTATTTTTATAAATTTCCTTTAACTGCTTCCATGCTTAGGCCATGAGTGGGGTCCAGAGCTGCAATTCACTGGCTCAGGGATGCAGCTAAAGCAAGGATAATGGCTCTGCAGTGTTCGTCATGATGGACTGCTCTTCCTCCAGCTCTCTGCTCTAAGGCTCTCGTACCACTGCAGCAGGATCCAGCAGCTCCTGGGAAGGCACTCGATTGTTGCCAGCATTTGGAAAAGCTTTGTAAGAGACGGTGCTAAAGACAGCTGGAGCCTTTGAAGTTTCTGAGTCCCCAGACACTGAAAGCTTTGTAGAAACCACAGTGAATTTTTGCACCTACATAGCACTTCAGAAACATTCATTTTTTAGTTGTCAGAAACTTTCTGTGAGTGTTACCCTCACAGGATGGGCACACAGAATGAAACACAGAAACGAAGCCAGTATTTCCGTGACGGCCTGTGCCCACCTACACTTGTGAATAATGATCTGCTGCTCAGAGCCGCTCGCCTTGTGCAGCCCTCCCAGTCTCTGTGGTTTGATACTGACGTCAGGCGTTCGGGTTTCCCACCGCGACCTGCCAGTCCTGACAAATGAAACCTGTGACAGGATTGGGATCGTTTTCTTGTTCTTGGTTCTTTGTTCAGTGCGCTGGAACTGCTGCCTCATGCTGTGAAACTTCATCTCCTTGTGCCTGGAGTACCCCAGGCACAAGGCAAAGAGGCTGAGCCTGCTCCAGGTGCCTGGCTGCTGCACACCAAGCCAGGATACCTCTCAGGGAAGGGGTGGCATTGCTCTCTGCAGCGGCCAGCTCCCTGGTGGCTTTCTCAAAGTATCAAAGGAGGCACAGATAAGATTTTTCCCCTGGTTTAGAAGTTCATGATATGAATAAGCTCTAGCCTTGAGGCTTTAAGATATTTTTCCTTTTTTTAAACACACTGGTTCAAATAGCAAATTTGGTATGCATACACTTACATTTTTACAAGAATTATTCCTGCAAGAAAATGATTAGTTAGACCATTTTTTGTTTCATATTTCTATTTTCTTATGGGTGCATTGACCTGAAGAAATCTGAAGTTTTTAATTCAAAAGCTCATGTTAAAATAGCAGTTTTAATATTTCCGAAATCCAGATTTCAAAGCAGGGGGAGCAGATATCAAGTAGCATTCAGAGAGCTCAGGCAAAGGAATTTAAGGCATAGAACATACCAATGAATGACCATTTGTAAATTAACCTTATTTCAGGAAAACTGGTACAAAACTCTAAAAATGATCCTGAGGGATTATATTAGTACTTCTGAGACCACTGGGAGTGATGTCTAAGAAATTAGCTCATATCAACACTAAAAGACTGAAATTATATTGTTCAGGCTTTCTGTACTCTTGAAAATAATATTCTAACTCTAACTCTTTATGTTTATGGATCACACAAAACCTAAATATCATCAGAGCCAGAGTTGCAGGCACTTACCCCAAGACTCCCAGAAGAGTTTTTTCACCGCTGTGTTCATTCTCAAACACAGTCTGATGAACTGCGTACGGTATTTACTTACACATGACTTTAGCAAGTGTGATTTTCAAGGTATCATTATATGAATTGTATGCTTACATAAACAAAAGTGTGTTTACATAAACAAAAGTTTGTTTATCAAAAGCTGAGCCTGGTCAGGGAGAAGTACTTCGCTCAGGAGCAGTCAATGATTTTCTTAAATATTGGGAGCGATGTTAGCACTTCCTATTTATTGTCTAGACAGAGAAATCAGCACTTCTCAGGTTGGGGAGGGGAAGTCAATAATCCTATAAGCACGATGTTACAAACTGACATTCTGATTAAGTGATGAACTGCAAGAGAGTTGTGGAACAGCAAGGACCAATGTCTGAGCCTGAATGTAACCTGCAAAAAGAGAATAGGTGTATAGAGATATATGCATCCTACCATCCAGATTCCCCTCAAGAAAGCCAATATCCAACCTGTTGATCTTTCCATACAAATGGATTTCAGCCAGTAAATCATATTAGCATGGTTACAGTTTGTTAGCTAAGTGGAACAGATAGACAACCTAAAGGGTGCTTGTGGTTTTATCTATATCTATATCTGCCTCTAAACACTGCAGTGTTTTATCTTGGTTAATTCTTGGTTTTCTAAAAATTAATTATCTACTTCTACTTTAATGTTGTCTGATGTAGAGGTGATTTTAAAGGACCAGAAAGCCATGCCTAGAGCTGGAGTGATTCATAAACCACTTTCACACTGCCAAATGCTCCACCAAGAGGTGGAGGTACCAAATGATAGTGGAAATATTCTTCAGCTAATGCTCTTTTTATGGCATGGTAGCATAACTATTGGTATGGCAGAAAAGTTTCTTCTGGTGGGAAATCCTATCCAAAATGTACCAGGTATGGAACAAGACTGGAAAATGGCCTAAATTTCAAGGGTCAATGCTGGTCAGATATTATAATTGTCACTCATGTGAAATTGAAGTAGGATGTGAGTTCTAACTGCAGTTAATGGTGAAGTGGATTTCTCTCAAAAGGATTTGTCCTCATCCACTGAAACTAACAGGAATATGATCAAGTCAGTGGAACAGCAGTCTGATAAAGCACTAACAAAATTACACAGTTCAATAAAATATTGACACATTCGCTTATCATTAACCCTTGAGAGATTTTTTTATTGAATTACAAAACTCTCTGACTTTAGTGGGCTTCTGAACTCATCTGAAAATATCTAACGGACTTAAGCTTCACTTAATCCTGAGTTGTCTTCATGGCCAGGGTACCTGCTTGGTTAATATCATTGTCCCTCCAACTGTTTTTTCTAGCACTAATTCTAAAGAAAAAAAATTGGATTATTTTGGTTTTCATCCATGGCATCAAGAACTGTAAAAAATAGTTATTATTAAAACCATACATTTTTATGGCTGGAAGATTTTTAAGGGATTTTACACTGCCTTTAGTAAAGAATTTAATGGTATATCAGTTAATGTAGTTTTAACTAAATGCTTCTGTAGTTCAAGTTGTTTAGTTACTAAAGGTATTTGAGAAGGTTCACAAATATTAGTGAAGGTTCCCGATGACTTCTTTACTTTTAAAAAAACAAAAAGTTTATTTTTTGGTGATTAGCATTTCTAGTATATCTTGCACTGTACTTTTTTTCAGACAAAAAGCAAGTCTTTACATGGAAAATCTTCACATCTGTGCATTTGTCCTTTCCAAATACTGAGCACTAAATGCAAGGTGTTGAACATGGACTGGTTAAAAAAATACTCTGACAAATTAAGTGTGTTGAAAAATGCTGGTTCATTGAGGTAGTGTGCTTAATCTGAAGCACCTTCAATTCCAGAAACTCTTAGAAAATAAGAACACGTTACAAGGAAACCCTTTGACAGATTCCTGGGAAGCCTGGCTGGAATGAAATGAGTTGGAAGCTGCAGGTTCCAGAACTGCTCACTGGTCAACCTTTCCTAGCAAGGATGAGGGATTCTTCTGTAGTTAGCTGCTTAGTAAAAAGACATGATTAAACTTCATTCCCAGTGCTTTCATTTTTTCAAAATGCTGCCAGCAACAAACCTGCATAGATCATCAATTAAACAAAGCAACTGACTAGGTTCCAGTTTAGAAATGTTAGGAAAATGTAGCTTCATTTTAACCACCTCTTAGCCTTCAGACTTGTGAAGTCCAAATTCTTCAGTACTGAACACCATTAGCCTCTGCACCAATAGTCTTTCTCATCTTTCTGTGCACAAGTTTTCCTTTTATTTCCTTTTATAAATATTTTGAATGTATTGATGACCAAAGGGGAAACCTATCACTGGTCTAATATAATCCCTAATTTCTCCATAGTAATTACAGGGGAAAACTATCTGTTCTAGTTGTCACAAATGTTATGTTTAATAAATACAATATCTGTCATTCAGCTAATTATGGGTCAAATCCTTCAGTAACACTCAGGCAAGAGTTGCAAATGGAACTCTGCTTCACAGTGCTAAAAGGGATGACCAGGATTTCACTAGAGGAAGAATCACTCCAGGATCTTCTGCAGAAATGCATAAATCAGTCTTGTTAAAATCAGAGCACGTCTTCAGATAAGGATTCAAGTCAGAGGGATCTTGGAAACACCACAGAAGATGGTTAGCACACATGATAAAGGTGGTCAGAATAGGTTGTGTTGTCCAAAATAGAGAACAAATTCATAACAACAAAAGCATGTCTGAAGCTTCTTCCACTCCTTGCTGTTTTTTTAAGTCTTTCTGACTCCTCAGTCTTTTTTTTTTTTTTTTTTTTTTCTTTTCTTTTCTTCTCAGTAACTCTTGTTAACATTTGATTGCTTTATTCTCTCATTTTTGGAATTTCTAAAATCTAAATATTATCTCTCTGCCTAAAATGGGGCCACTAAACAGTTTCTGGCCTGTGAAATATGTGACAATGTGGCAGGTTAGCCTTGGTTGGCAGTGAGACCCCCACCAAGCTGCTCTCTCACTCTCCTCCTAAACAGGACAAGGGAAGACATTAAGAAGAAAAGCTCATGTGTCAAGATAATGACAGGGAGATTGCTTACTAGTTACCATCATCGGCAAAACAGACTCAACTTAGGAAAGATTAATTTATCTTATTGCCAATGAAAAAAAAATAGAGTAGGATGGTGAGAAACAAAGACATAACTAAAAATACCTTCCCACCATCCCTCCTTTCTTCCCTGGCTCAACTTCACTCCCAACTCTTCTGTCTAGTTCCCTCCCCAAGCAGTGCAAGAAGGGTGGGGATGGGGAGTTGCAGTCAGTCTATAACACTTGGTCTCTGCCTCTCCTTTCTCCTCACACTCTTCCCCTGCTCCAGCATGGAGTCCCTCCCACAGGACACAGTCCTTCAAGAAATGCCTCAGCATGGGTTCTTCCCACAAGACTGCAGTTCTTCAAAAACTTCTCCAGCATGGGTCTTTTCCATGGGTACAGTCCTCCAGGAACAGGCTGCTCCAATCTCGGTCCCCCACAGGATTGAGCCCTTGCTAGGAGACCACTGTGGCATGGGTTGTCCATGGGCTGCAGCTTCCTTCAGGGCACATCCACCTCCTCCCATGCAGAGTCCTCCAAGGGCTGCATGGGGACAACCTGCATCACCACAGGCTGCAAGGGAATCTCTGCTCTGGCGCCTGGAGCACCTCCTCCCTCTTCTTCACTGACCGTGGTGTTTGCATAACTGTTTCTCGTGCATTTTCCCACAGCTGCTCTGCAGTGTTTTTTACGATTTCTTAATAATGCTTTCAGAGAGGGGCCACCAACTTGGCTGATGGGCTCAGCTTTGGTCAGTGGTGGGTCCATTTTGGAGCTGGCTGGAAATGGCTGTGTCTGGCATGGGGCAGCCCTTGGCCTCTTCTCATAGAGGCCACCTCTGCAGCCCCCACACTAACACCTTGTCACATAAAACAAATACAGATATGTGTTGAAATAATAGGATATGGGTGTGTACAGCTGATTTCACCCATACCAGGATGTAAGTAACTTAAATAGTTACATAAAATTTTTAAACCAGACTTTATGAATTCAGTTTTCATACCTGTCCATTCCTGTTTCATTCTTATATCATTCAACATATTTTTATGGGTTTATCTTTTTGCACGGTGACTCTTCCCACTGAGGTAAGTAGTACTGCTTAAATCATATGTAATAAAACTCTTGCATAAATCTTTGTAGAACTGGAGACAATATCTATAAGTAGTTTATAGTACTTTATAACAGGATTATTTTGTTGCAGCATGCTCAAGTGTAATAAGTGAAATAGCCAGTAAAGGAGCTGTAGTTTATGTAACAGATTAAAGAGACACAAAATTAAGTAGGAGGATAAAGATTAAGGTAAACTGAACAGTAAGAAGAGTTTATCATATGAGTTGAGTGCATTAAGAGACTGTTTTTAGCAGAGATACCACTGAATGGAGAATGGGATGGCCATTTGGATGGGGACAAAAAGCTGGGATGACAATTGAGGTGAGATTGATATTAACAGATAGGCTGGATCTGAATAAGCTAAGAGTCTG
This sequence comes from Scopus umbretta, assembly GCA_013400535.1. NCBI lineage: Eukaryota > Metazoa > Chordata > Aves > Pelecaniformes > Scopidae > Scopus > Scopus umbretta. The sequence continues at coordinate 9,305 of VZTL01004401.1, forward strand.
AGGCAGGGAGTGGGACAAAAATTAACCTCATCACCAACAGGTGGAAAGATTCACCCTTAGTGACAAAAGAATAGAAGAGATTTTCTTTAAGATGAGGGTTCCTGGTTCTGGTTGGTCACAGGTTGGTAAAAAACCACTGCAAACCCCACATTTTGTTTGTTTGTGGAGGATGACTGAAATGGAAAAAGAGAGATGGGCACCTCCAGAGGTCAGCTGGGAGCAGTGAAAGGAGGCTGTTACTTCAAATTACTTGTCAGAGTAACTTCTGGTCTATTTACTGCAGAAGCCATCTAAAAGACAAGCCTTCTTAAGCTTAAGTCAGCTTTTCTGAATATGACATTTTTTATGAAATTCTGGACTATTTCCAACAAGAACCTAGATGTTTTTTTGAATAACTGCATCTAAGCTATGAATTATGTTTATCTGTAACCTTCCACCTGCTTCCAAGGGGTTTTACTCAATTTGCTTCCAAATGAAAAAATGTACCTAAGAGCAAAACTGTTGGGAAGGGCTTTAAATATCCATTGCTCAATTCTTGGCTGGCCTGATGGGCAATATTGACAAAGTTTCCTTTTTTTCTTTATATTAAATAAATGTTGTGGTTTATTAAATAAATGTTGTGGTTTAACTCCAATCAGCAACCAAGCACCACACAGCCGCTTGCTCACCCTCCCCCTACCCCAGTGGAATGGGGGAGAGAATCAGAGGAAGAAAAAAAACAAAAAACAAACCCTAAAACCCATGGGTTGAGATAAAGGCAGTTTAATAGGACAGCAGAGAAAGAGAAAACAATAATAATAATAATAGAATATACAAAACAAGTGACACAAGTGATACACCATAATGCAATTGCTCACCACCCAATACCCAGCCTGCCCCCAAGCAGCAATCAGTCCTTCCCCTGGCCAACTCCCCTAGTTTATATACTGAGCTTGACATCAGGTGGTATGGAATAGCCCTGAGGCTAATTGGGATCAGCCCCTCCTGCCTGCATTCTCTCCCAGCTTCTTGTGCACCTGGCAGAGCATAGGAAGCTGAAAAGTCCTTGACTAGTGTAAATAGCTGAAACCAGGACAATAAATTATACCTATCTTGTACTTTGATATATGCTGATGAACAATGATATATAATAACACAAGGCAATTATAACAATGTGAGGAAAGACTGTACAATATTGATCCTGATTGTATTTTGATTTTATCATAAAACTGTGTGTTCATTCCTCCACTTTTTGCACACCAACTGAACAGTTTAGGATGCTAAAAGAGAGGAGTTCTGGCTGAAAAAAACTTAATCTAGTCTTTATCTAAATTTTATTGATTGTTATTGTCCTCAGTTCAACAACTATATTCTCAGATTAGCTGTGCATTTAGAAGAAGCTAAGGTGAACTTTTTTTAATATCTCACTCCCCAGTCATGAAAAAATGTTTGTTTTTTGTCATGTATCTGTTGCTGAAGGGAGAGAAATACTGAATGCATTGAATGAGAAAAGCTTAATTATCTGACTCCTCTAATGACCAGACTCTCCATTTAGTCCATACCCTAGTTGTTGCAGACTGGCTTCCAGAGGGAAGCTTCCATTTTCTTAATATATGTAAATTATACAATAGAGAAACTGAGGATTAAATAACAAAAGTACAGGATTAAATTCATAATCAAACCTAAGCAGAGCATCCACTATCATAACTGATTTTCTGCTAAATTTCTGAGAGGCTTAAAGAATTTTGCAAGATTCCTTCAGTTCTACTTGTCCCCTGTAATTTTAAATGGATTTTAAAACTTTATTGCATTGAAATGAGACTAAAACACAAAGTAAATGAGAAAATAAGCAGATACATATACATACCTAGCATATGACATACATATCTAACAAATGAAGGAATGCCAACATCAGAGCAAATGCTCCTTCAATCCAAAGGTACCATAGCCTACAAGACCATATTCCTTTTCTAATGAAAACAAAAACAAAGCTCACAGGTCTTTTAAGCCTGGAACAGTGACCTCTTTATGTCACTCTTGTGAGTGACATCAACAGATGTGAAAGATATGGAAGTGTAAAGGCAAGCTTCTCAGGAGCTGCTACTGAGGCATTTGAAGGTGCTAGTAAGCTTCTCCCACCAAATAAAACGAAGCTTTGGAGGAGGCTCAACATTGGGCAACTGAGGGGGAGGTGGTCTTTAGGAGCCCAAGTATCTTAAATTGATCAAGTATTTTTATTATAACTGTTAAAAGTGTATTAGATTTTTGAAAGGCATAGAGATTTTGCTAATTAATAGAAGACTATAGTGTCTGTTAGCTAGTAAAACTACAGTAATAAACTTTATGAAGTGTCAAGCCATTAAGATTAACTAAAAAGTAGTGGTCTTGACAACTTAGCAGCCACCAAGATATATTGGGGTAGAGCCATTGGAGTGCACATCTGGCGTGCATCTCAAAAGATAAGGAAAGATTGGATGATGTATTAGAAGTGCGGTCACATTGAATCAGCCACTTATGGTACTTTGCAATAGTTGTGGAGTTTTCTACCACAATCAGTTAGCTAATGAATGCATGGGAGATAAGAGGGATATCAAAGGTTGGTATTTTACCATTGTTCCCACACTGAGACATTTTGATGCCTGCCACTTATATATCTGGCAAGCTGAGATTTAAGTGAAATTGCATGTGTATTTTGTTACTATTAGTGAATTTGATTTTCATCTTGTTTCATTTTTGGCTGTGAAAATGTAAAACTCAACAAAAAGCTTTTTATGATTGAAGTAATAAATATAACAAACTAATTTGGAATTGAATTCACCTTTACCTCAGCAGTCATATGATAATGACAAAGGTTATTTTAAGGTAGAACATCAGATATGAATTTGAACTTAAAGCACAAATGGAAAAAAATAGAGAAGAGTAATTCTATAATAGAAGGGTTATGAACAGAGTGAGCAAAACTCTTCTGTCTTTCAGCTGAACTTCTGATTTTTGTATCTGTTATTAATTTTTCCTTTTTATTTATTTATACATTTATTTTATTTATTTTTCTGGCATGTTGCTCTAGCATCTATTTCCATGCAAAATAACTTTTGCTTGTTAATATGCTGTAAACTAAATGATGGAGGCAATATGTATTGGAAAATTGGCTGATGAGTCAGCTCTACTCTTTGCACATGTGTGTGTGTCTGTGCATGTATGTTTGCATACTTATTCACACATTATTTGTGTTTGTATGAATACAAACTAATAAATATATATATATATTTGTATGAGAAATGCAGTCCTTGACCCAAGTATTCTCTTTATGGTCATATTTTATTGATTTTTAAGTATATATAGAAAAATAACAGTAACAGGAAAAAATGTATTCTGTATGAAAACTTTAAAACACTGTATAGGATTGCAATTAATGAGAATCAGTGTCTTAGGAACACTTCACATTTTTGGAAACTTGTGCTGTACTTATCTAGTTATTTTCAATAGAAAAAAGTACCACTTGAAGTACAAATGCATAGCTTATCTGCTTTTTTATAAAGATTTTATATACAGAAGCCATTACTGCACTTTGAAATAATGGAAAAGTTTACAAGATATTTTATCAATTAAGTTTGATAACTACATTTTCTTCGCCATAGTACTGAGTAATAATGAAAGTGTTTAAACATCACTAACTTTTTAGCTTCATATATTATAAGTATTAAAAGCAGTTAAAAATAGTTTAGGAGATTCTGGAGCAATAAGAATTTGAATTAATAACTTGGTTGGTGATATACAGTTACATGAATTATGGTAACATATTCACATTTTTCCAAGACTAAAGCCTTCTGAAAAGCATATTTTTTAAAGGACAATCACCTCACCATGAAACAGGTAAGAGAAGAAACCATTTCTGTCAAGAAGAATTTCTTATAACTTTTCCTTGTTGGAAGCAGAGAGGAAATGGGGTTTATTCACAGGAACAAATGGTGTTAAACCAAAGTCACATTACCAAAATTTAATCAAATTTTAATTGGTGCTGATGGCAAAGTTCAGAACTGTATTATTCATTGAAATAACTGGTGATTTTTATTAACAAATTTGTTTTCTGTGTGAGTAGTGCAGTATAAGAAGTTTATAAGAAATTTGCTAGTTTACTCATTAGCTCTTATAAAATTGTTATTACGCCTTATATTATATTGTTTGAGTTTTCAAGCCTTTGAATTTAATTCTTGCTTTTGTACTTATTCATGCCAGTAAGGCTCAATTACTTGAAAGAATGCTGAAAGCAAACATGAAACAACAATGTTACGGTTCTACTGAAATTTACTTTTGAATTCAAATGGGTAGTCAAGGGATTTTAAGAAGATGGGGTTTGCCCATTCTCGCCCCCTTTACACTTCCAAGCAGTGTCAAAGGGGTTTAGATCAAGTTGGACTCCAGCTCTGAGGTTTTTTAAGCTCACAGATGACAAACTACACCATTATGAACACTTTCCTTTACATATAAATGAATGCCTCGGAGTACATAACTTTCATAAACTTAAAGGCAAAACTTCACAGATGCTGGACTGTACAATTACCCAACTTTTACTTTTATAAAAGAGAGAATATTCTCCCACTATTTTTCAAGCATTTTTTTCATGACATTGCATAGTCCTACAGTGCAACTCAATTAATCCCATTCTACCAAAATAATAAACCAAATTTCTTTCAGTTTTCTGACTAGTATTTTTTGCTTGCTGCCAAGTTTATTGAACCTTTCTTTGAGGGTCTGATGTAAATCCTAAAAAGCCAATGGGAAAAGTCCAACTAATATAAATTGTCTCTGGACTAGATTCTTTTCATAATCCTAATTACAGCTCCACTTCAGTTCTGCCCAAACTGATAATTACAGCTGACTGAAAAAGACTGGAAACATCAAGTTTGAACGGTTTGAAATTTGATTTCAAACAAACACAAAAATATTTTTGTCAGAGGTTACAATTATTCAATATCACTGGAAATCCTACACTGCAGATAGAGCTAGCTGTTTTGTCCATTCCCTGCTAAGCATGCCTAGAATTTACAATATTTGTTACTGAATAGCTCCAGGAAGATTTACTGGCTCATTGCAGGACTGAATTCACTACAGCTTTCATGCTTTTTACACCTGCAGTAAATCAGCAGAAACTTCCAGAATTTTTCTCCAGATACATATCAGAAACCTGCCTTAACATGTCAAAAGCCCAGAAACCCTAAAAATGTTAAGTAAATACACAAACAACTTTTCTTCTTTATTTTTTTTTTTTTTTTTTTACTGGAACACCATTTTCACCTGAAAAAGAAGTTCCTTTCCTGCACTCCAACTAAACTCTGCCTATGTTCACAAAATAGGCATCATGTGTACCTGCGTGTCATGGCTCATTTTGATCATCTCTCAGAGCACAGTTTGTGAAATAGCCTCTAAGACACTGGAGAGCTGAAATCAAGCCCTACTTCTGCTTGAGAGAATTTCAGCTTAAGCTGTTGCTTAGAAGTCTGCGAGAACTATGCCCCTAACATAAATCACTTCCTGATTTTCTGTGGAGAACCAGTCCATTTAACACCATTAAATATTTAAATCCTTAAATAATCAAAGAAAAGAAGAGAGCTTGATACTTAGCTAGGTGGTTATGACATATCCTTAGCAGAAGGAACTGTTGGATTTGTCATTATTCCAATAAATTTCTAAGATAAATGGAAAAATATGAAGTGACTTATTCATTGACACAGTTCAAGGCTATATATCTTAAATGGCACCCAAGATAAAGTGCTTGTGATGTAGAAATATACAGAGATCAAAATGTCCCTATTTTGTTTCCCTTTGTTTTGATTTCTGTAAGCTTGGTCAACAGTTTAAGTCAGCAGGTTCTTGTGGGCCCCAATCATAATCTTTCTTCATGTGTTGCATAGGGATTCAGCGGTACTTGGCATCATTACTTCTATAAATCAATACCTTAGATGACCATATGCTAGAATGTGATACCAGGTATCTCTAAGGTCACATATCTTGTCATGAAAGTTCATTTTTTTCCACTCTCAAGTATATTTGATTTTTGCATAGAGAAAAGCTAACTCTTGTCTCATACACCTACTTAAAAAGTTAAAATACCTTCCTGTTTTTCTGCTAGTATGAGGCAACATTAGGGATGCACAATCAAGCAAAATATTATCTCCTCCCATTATTAGATGTTATGTCTACATTATTGCCTCCTGTGCAATAGTCATACAATGGAAGACTGTCGTTCCTTTACATCAGATAATATCTATTAAATATCAAACAATTCTGAATACAGCCACAGCAGTATCTTAAAAAAAAACAATGGAATGAATGGAAATGCAGCTAGTATGATCTTAACAACATTGTTCCAATTAAAAATACTAAAGGAAGCATTAATTAAATTTGATGCAGAATTTTCAATCAAAATTATAAGTATCCCTTAGCACTTCCACAAATTCTTTGACACATTCATTTTTTCAATATTGTATTCATCTTAAAATACTAAATTTCTCATCATCTTGAATTAGGATTCTTCAGTCTTGAAACACAAATTATCTCAGAATTCACAACTGTGTTAGGCTGCCTTTCCCAGTGGTTAACTGATGGAGAATCTTGGGGTCCCTGGAAGACAACATTTTTCATCAGATGTTCCATGATGGAAGTGATTATGACTAAAGCAGAAGATTTCATATAATCTTGTCAGAGGCAAAAGGGGTGACGAGTCCTGACGTGTAGTGTTAAAAACAATTTACTGATTCCACAGACTAAAATGAAGTCTTCTGGATAAATTCAACAAAGCAAAATGAAAAGAAATAAATATTTTTAATTTTATGTGTATCCAGTCAGTGTGAAATCACTAAAAATCACCTTAGCGTTATTGAAGATACACTGTGCTGAACACGTAGCCTATGAAAAATGCCCTGTTATGGCATGAAGATTCATGTTAAAATGCTGAATTTCCTTTGTCTAGCAGAATTTGCAAATATTGATCTGTTCTAATTTTAACACTATTTTCATCAACAGAAATATCATGAAAAGATACATAAGCATGGTATCAGATGAACTGGACTGAAATTCAGTATTGGCATTCAATATAGTCCAGATGTGGGGAAGGAAGGTATTTAACTTTCTCAGGTTTTGATATAGCATGATGCATAAGGATGTATAAGTCCCTTCAAAATTATGTATCACACGGATGACTTTATGGAGTGGAATGAGGAATATTTTCAAATCCCATTGCTCTTCGTCTGCCATCTCTATGAGCTTTGGTTGGTGTACAGGTAGCTGGCGCTTCAGACATAGTGAAAAATAGGCTTAACAAATATACAACCAACTCACATCCTGCCTGTAAGTAGTTCAATATGACTGTAGTCATCAATCATTGTGCCTGAGGAATGCTTCATATGAGAGAAGATGGTCTTGTGTTCCATACCAAAGTCTTCTCTCAAGACCCTGGGAATGCATGTTATTCTTTTCTAGTTCACAGTGCTAAAATACGTAGAGAAAATAGTACCATTTTCCTTCAGTTTTGTCTCTTGAGATTTTAAACTCTGACAGTAAGAAAATAAGAATGGATAAGTTGGGAATATAAAGTTAATTTCTACCTTATAGAAAGGTGTATATATATACACCTTCCTATATATATATGCAACTTATACCTACTATATAAAACTATATATACATGTTCCTGTAGGACAATTGCACAAGATAGAAACTCTTGTAAAGATATTTACATTAAGCGTTATTCTTATTGAGGAAAAGAAGTGATCAGAGAATGAGTAATGAATAGTTAGTTGCTCAACTTCAGGTGGTTACAATTTTCTGCTAGCAGACCATATGCAATCTAAATAAGCAAAATGTATTAGTTCTCTAAAGTATTTTAAAACAGTAATTTTTGAAGTGCTATAAATTTTTATGAATTAATCAGAAGGGAGAAAAACTAAATAATAAATATAATTAATACCTGTGAGAAATGCTTGAAAGATAAGTGCAACCAAATCCTTAATGAAGACTGAAATCCAGGATGAGGTCCACACTCCATCTAGAGGGATATGAAGATGGCCATCATGCAAATTTGCCTACCATTAACACTGATAGGTTAAAAGCACTGCCTCAGGCATAGGGGCTCTGAGAACCTGCACACTCTCTGGTGTCCAGGTGGGCAAACCACAGTGGGGCACGTTATTGTCGTGGTTCAACCCCACCAGCAACCAAGCATCACACAGCCTCTCGCTCACCCTCCTCCCTCAGTGGGTTGAGAGAGAGAAATGGAAGGGCAAGAGCAAGAGAACTCATGGG
>VZTL01004402.1:0-24184 GCA_013400535.1 Scopus umbretta
TCACTAACCCCCACCAGATATGGGCAGAAAGGTCCTCAAAGTGGAGCCTGCCCACACCTCCTTCTAAGGAAGCCCTGACCCCTGTCGTCCCTCCACTTGTTCTCAAGGTGTTACAGTGTGGTTCTGTTGTCCTCCTCTTCCATGCACAACCTGGTGGCACGGGCATGCTGATACTTTTTCTTCTCCCAGGCCAGGAGTATAACCAGACTCAGAAGGATTAGTCACATCAGTGTCAACAGAATCCAGCAAGAGTGAAAGCTTCAGTGAAAACAGCTTACTGGAGAGTAAAAGAAAATTCTCTTTACTAAGCGCAGTGATAAAGCACCAGGCAGAGGCAGCGACTGAGCTGCAGATTTCTTATTTGTGACACCACAGCAGCAGCAATTTGGCTCAGCCCCTCTGCACCTCCCTACAGCTTTCCCTGTCAGGGTCATGCTGCAAAATATGGCTGCTTCCAAGAGAGGAGCAGGGCAGGCAGGAAACCACAGCTGAATTCCCCGTGGACCTCGGGTGGTTTATAATTGCCTGTTGGTAGGTAGGTTCTTCAACGGTGTGCATATTTCTTAAAGGTCAATGCACATTCTCCTTAAAATTTCAGGTCACATTTATGCTCTACTGCATGCTTTTTATTTCCCTCAGAAACTGGCAGAGGGAAAACAGCTGATTTTAGGCTCTAGAAGCAATGCCTGCACTAGGAATGTTTAATTTTTTTCTCTAAGACTGGATAATTTTAATTTCCAGTCTCCCTAAACTTGGGGGAACCTTCCAGTCAGCTAAGGTGAGAACGTACCAAGCTGGCAATTTTTCTCTGCTGCTTTTACTGGTTTAGATTGAAATCAACATTGCTTTACCATGCTCGTGCAGTTAATATACTGCACGGAGGACTTGAGGAGGAAAGAGAAGGGCAATGACCAATTCACCTGCCAGCTTAATAACCTATTTGGATAAGGCTAAAAGCAAACTGTGGTTTTGACTGTAAGCAGTGATGTCCTCAGAGCCAGAGATGTTATTACATACTTGTGATCAATATATGTTACAAAGCAATGTCATTGTTTTTTCTGCTTTAACCTCTGGAAGGTGTCTGTCTCTCAAACACTAAAATGAGTCACAACGTTGATAATTATAGTTCTAAATTCTTCACCTAACATGACTACAATATAAGTGTCATGAAGCCTAAAATTCAAAATATTCAGAAAAAGGACAAATGAAATACTCTAATAAAGGGTAGTCCTGAATCACAGCTTACAACAAATACAAACTGAAGTTACCTTGAAGCTTGGAAAGTGTAGTAGCCTGCATTCCCTGGTTAAACAAAACTATTGCATATGACTTTATGGCTCGCAAAAGATTTCAGACAAATGACTCTGGACTCTCATCTTCTAATTGTCCACAGAAACTATTAACCATTAACATACTCAGAGCTGAGAATAATTGCATTGATCCTGAGAAAATAGGCATTTATAGCAACTTTTTTGTTTTAAATAACCTTTAGTTCACTGAAGCTGAGATGAAGAAAATGTAGCAAAGACACCGATGGTTTCCTTGTATTATCTTTGGTGATCTTAACCTAAACCACCTCTTTCCTTCCTTTATTTCTATAAACCTGTCCTTTTTGCTTGCTTGCTGCTCTCCCTCAGAAAACACCACATATTCCAGCATTCTGCAGTTTTCTTACTTCTTCATGAGGCGCTCACACCATTTATACCCATTAGCTGTTTGTGCAGTTCCCATCAGCAAGGTTTGGATAGACTGAAAGGCTCCAAATCTCATTGCCAGTTCCCTCAATTATCCAGTGCCAGCTTCTTTCTGTCTCTAACTTTGCTTCTGCCTTTGGTACCAGTTGGTAATTTTATGGCCACAGAGAGGACCAGACCTGGGAGAAGTAAGAAACAGTGAAAAGGTAAATCCAAAGAATACAAAGAATATGTCTAAAGGTATGATGTTTCAAACTGTTTAGACTAGTTTCCGGTAAATAAATTGCATTCTTTTTCTCAACACAGTATTGTGATAAATTAAAGCTATTAATATGTGACTACTTATATGACATTCCTATAACATCCAACTGTCACTTGCAAAGTGATAGTTATCCTTTTTTTATGCTTTCAAGGGGACTTAAGTAAAGGCTGCAGTGCTTTAAATTCTAGCTTTTAGTTTGGGAAAATACCAGCAAAAAGACAAATAGAGTTCAGTAAGACTGCAGATATAAGTGTCTCAAGTGCCCAGGTGAGCTGTGCTGCTCCATCTGCACTCTGTTCTCTGTGCCAGGCTGCTTGGCAGGGGAAAGGAACGGACAGGACCCTGCTGTCCAAGCATTGCAGAAGACATGAATCTTGTCAATTTTGGATTGGATTCCCTGCCAGTTATCAAGCAAGCAGCCAGCAAACTGCAGCACACCACACAGCAATGTGCACACCAGCGTTTCTGTGCCCCACTGCCCTCCCCTGGATGGCACTTGTTAAGGCATTTCTGCAGGCTCCCTGTCTCTAGGTACTACAGAGACCATCACCGTATTAACAAGGTTGACTGTATTTACACCATCTGAAATACAAGCCTATGTTTACATACAGTATAGCTTAAAGCAGCTTTAATCTGCGACTCAAAATGAAATCTCTCTCTGGACAAGCTTATAGGAACTATAACCTGGTTTCACAAGGGTTCAGGTTCTTTGTATTTCTGTTACTCTAGGGCACTGAACTCCAGTATTGTCAATTGTATTCTCAAGGGTTTTAATCACTTCCAAGAGATTTTATCACTGTATACTTCATGTTAGCCAGGACTGCAGTCATATTCAAAGCATACTCTGGTGGTCAACAGGAAAAACACTTAAAATAAAGATTTCTCTGTTACTAACTCAATGGAAAACAATAGGGTTTTTTTTCTGGATTAAATTCATATTTTGCAGCTGGTAAAGACATGTTATTTACTTTTCTTTTAAAATTATTCCTTTAATCATCCTGATTTCCTCTCTTTTCTCCTCTGATTTTCTTATATTCCTTCTTAAGTTTTGTTCTAGTCTTCATCCTATCCACAGCAATTTCTTCCAGTCAAGATATGAATCAATAACTGAAGCCTTTCAAAATTATAAAGAAATATTTTTAAAGGGAAAAAAAAGATAAAATATCTTATAATTGTCATTTATGATAATATTCAACCAGTTTCATCAACTTGTAATCAATGATCCACAAGCATGAGACTTTACACATAAGTTTATCTTAATGTGGAGAAAACCAGAGATCTGAACTGTAACACTTATACAATCTCTAGAGAAGCCTGATTAGAGCAGTCACAAACAAGTATGGATTCCTTGGAGGTCTCCATAAGGGGCCATGAAAAGCTTAGATTTGGACATGGAGCTGACTAGACAGTTGCTCTCCTCCTCTCAGATTAATTTAGCCAGGCCCTGGTGATCTCCAGAGCTGCTTTTGAAATGGTCAGGAACTAGGTAATTCAGGCCTTAGTAACCCCATAGCTGGTTTAGAAAGCTGCTAGCTGGAAGCTCAGCAGCAGTGACTGCTGACGGCACTTCACCCTTGTGCCTTGTCCTTACCCTTGGCTCCAAATAGGATGCTCTGCCTACTTCATACAAGAAACAGCATCTTCAAGGTCATTTATGAGAGTGACCTAGGGTTCCTGAAGACTCTGATACATAACCACATTAGAGGGGTTTACCAACCTATTTTTTGTTGGCTGAGCTACTATAATCACCGGTAGATGACTGTGGGTGTACTGTTAGCCCATCCCAGGTGTCAAGTGATGTGACTTAATTGTAGGCTTTCAATTTAAAGTTAATTGAAAGTGGTTAATGCTAAACCACATTATCTTGCCAATGGAAAATTTCTATAGCTTAGCAGATGGGCAACAACTTAGTAAACCTTGGTAATTTAATTTTGTTCCTAATTCTACCTGGCCCAGTGAATATCATGACTTCATACAGCACCTGCCTTCCACTAGTCCAAGGAAACCTCTGCAATGGAAAAAGTTTAATGTGAAAAGCTGGACCACTAATAGTTTATGCACCTGCAGTTTACTCCTCCAGGACTCCAGAATAACACAACCTTACAAAAACAAGGTGCAATTCCAGCTTCTGAAACCAAAGCCTTTCCATGTATCTCAAAGCAGACAGTTAAAACAGTGCCAGAAACTGTTAAGAAAAGCAGAGCCCAGATACCACTCCCAGTCCTGTAAAAATATTCTAGTTTGAGGCTTTGAGCACTTTTATTTTGTTTCTAGTAGAACCAGTGACATGATTCAATGTAGAAGCACGAACATTCCTGGGATAGATTCATTTGCTACATTTTGTATTATTATGATGCTGTAATGTGAGCAACCATTTAATTCCTGGGCTTTTGTCCTGTACTCACAGGGAACATCAAAGCAAGCTTAATGTCATTTTAAAGATCATAATCTACAGTAGAAGATTTAAAATGATGCCCAAGTTGACCTCATATGCCAAGAAGATAGGGAGAAAGTGTGATTTAATCAGGTGGCAGATTTTTAAAATATTTGTTCAGCACTTTTTTTTCTCCTAATAAAATTTACCAGTAGCAGGGGAATTAAAGTAAAAATGGTCTATACAGATATACATCTTGCTTATCCATATTTTCATGAAAAAGGGCACCGATAGCAGACTTCAGATTTTGTGAAAACTCAAAAGAATATTCAAGACATCAAAATAAAAAAAAGACCCTACTATCATTACCCTGGTACTGAGGTACCAAAATCACTGTGTGAGCCAAATGGGTTTGTTGGCATGTAGCCATGTCAGAGCTCCTCCCAGAGGAGAGGGCATCCTGACTCAGGAAGCAGTGCAGGGGAAGTCAGGTTTGTTTATGTGTCTCCTGTCTTCCTCTGAGAGAAACTGTGGTGCACCATTAAGCCCATCAGCAGGGGAAGGGCTGCATGCCTTCCTCCTACCAACAGTAGACAGATGTGGCTCTTTTGTTCAGTCAGTTTCGTCAGGCTGTCATTTTTCCTGGGGACCGTGACCATTTGCAGTAGCCTGACACTAAGGTCACACAAGGAAATAGAACCATGCATTTGAATTTTGTGTTTAATTGGCTCTCATTAGGTACTGCAGAGGTTTTTTTGCCTTTTAAGTTCTGGCCAGTGAAATCATTCCAATTTCAGTTATATTCACAAAACTTGGGTTTGATCCTCAAAAACAGGCAAAAAGGAAGCCTTCAGCTCTACAGTGCTGTTAGAAAAGCCATGTGCAAGCTGGGGAACACTACTACTTCGCAACTCCTGGCTGCCCTTGCAGTCCTGGGATAAACACGGGAGAGAAGAAACACATAGACTCCTCACTGCATCCTTAAAATCCATAAACTGGCTATATGATAATGCAGCAAGGGGGCAAGATTGACAAGCATGTTTTGAGATAGGAAGCAAATGCAGGCTTCAAAGAGCCTACAATATTTTTTAATTAATAAGGGATCAGTAGGAGCCAATTAAATCATGGCCATTCCAAATAGAGAAGATTGCTTTGCTCTTTTTCCTGTGCTGCTGCACAGTAGAGTCTTAAATTTGCCAGTTCCTCCAAAAAAAGTGCTCTGCGGCTTTTCAAATTACTTTGCTTTTCACAGTCATAATTAAGTGACAGTTAAGAAGCAAAGAAAACTTTTCATTTTTTAAGGTTGAAGCTTTAGTTATCCAGGAAAAAGTTTTTATCAGTGGTTTAAAAAAAACTAGAGAGCCATATCAAAATAACTAGGAACAGACAGAGCTGTCCTGGCTGTCCGTACAAAACTAAGGTACATTTCTCTTTGCTTTAGAGAGCAGTGAAATGTATTCAGAAACAGTTCTTTGTGTTATTCAGTGTTTTCACATGGAAGCAAGTCATTTGGAGATAAAACTTCAAACTTTGTAACTTTATGGGAAATAAAAATCTTGTTAAGAAAATCAAATCTGTGGCTCATGGCTGCTCAATGAGTGGAAGAAGCTGACATTTAATGCAATCACCCATCTACTCCACTGAATCCAAAACACTTACAGCAAATATACATTGGTTTGCGTCTATGACACTCAAATGGAAACACTAGTGAAAACAAACCAAGAGATAAGAAATTTGCTATAGATGAACCTTTTTTTTGTGAAAATTTATGCTCATTACAATAATATTCCCCCAAGGTGGCTTGTACCTAAAGTCCCTACCAGGGACCATTTTCAGACCAATGTCCAAGATAAACTTGCTTGCCTGCGATGATATCTAAATTCACCAATTAGACTGTCCAATATCCAGAGATACTAAACTGCCTCCATATGCTGTGAATGCAGAGAGAAAGTTGTTACACCTTATTTAAATATATATAGTAAGTGTCATAACTATCTCTCTCCTTATCTATATAAAAAGCCAGGGATTGGCAGCTCTGGGGAACAGGTAGTCCAAGCTGATCACAGCTCAGTTTGGGAAAAGTCCATTTTACATACCCCTGTGGACCTATGCCTTTATTCCCTGCATTGCTCAGTTCAAGAATTCAAGCTTATTAAGTAACTGGACTCCAAATTGTAATTACCTTTACTTTTTAAAGAAAGTTCTATGGTTTTGACTCATGTTTGGATTTATTATTTCTTCACTTTCCCTGCTGTCCTTTGTGTCTTGAAGTGTGTAACCACAACAGCTTCTGACTTCTGCAACATAGGAGCATTTAATGATCTCACCACTGGAGCTCTCTTGAAAAGACCCAAACATCCATATACCTCATGTTGCCAAGTAATGTCTCCTGCCCCCAAATACAACATATAAGCAGTTGACCCAAAAATCATTATTAGCACCCTATTTTCAACTTTGTCTACACAGCCACATGGCTACCCCAAGACCTTCTGTCTCCCATGTAGCTGTGGGTCTTCACTCCCTTCCTCTAGCATTGTTATTTTGTGTTTATGTCACAATCTGTGATAGGAGAATTGTTAATTATAGAAAATAGTAAAATAATTGGGCTTTATAAGGGTTCAGGGAGCTAACACTTCAAAACATATTTTGCTCACTACCCATAAATATGTAGTCTAGCTTATTGACAATCAAATAACTTGATGCCTTTCTCACGTTGTATTCAGAAGACAGGCAGCTTAGGAAAAAAATAACTGTGTAGCTCCAGGTTATGTACTCTGCTCCCAGCATATCAATACTCTTGAAACAGTAAGCTATAATATATTCTATCACTCAAATCAATCCCTGCACCTTCCCCAGGCAGAGGCAAGCCTTACCTGAATTCCTAAAGAGTAGAGCTTTCACTCATACTACCTTCAAATAAACAAATTCAGCCAATTCATTTTAATTGCCTTGGAGTGATCAGCTGTGCATCTCAATACTGAAGTGAGGCTTTTCTTCATCTCTGGAGTTACATTTTAGACCCACTCTCATTCATTGCCTCCAATGCCATCCTTCAGCCCGAGAGCTTAGGAACTACCCTTCTTTCCTCTACACTCTCTTTTTACCACCCCTGCATCACTTCCACCTTCTTACCACATCCTCCCATACTCTGTGGAAAGCAATGTCTTTGCACTTCAGTTCCTTCTAATTTTTAATGTCAGGAAAATCAGGCTACTTTTCCAGGCTTTTGTTAATGTGCTGCTGGATTCACCATTCCTCCTGGCCTGCCAAAAAATCTGCATGTTGCCAGGCTTGTGTTCTTCCCTGTAAGTCAGGGGGCTTTCGTTTTAAAATATGGGTCACATGGGAGTGCTGTCTCTCTCTGTGCATTTTGTAAAGTCACGAGCTACACTGCATTAGCAAAGTCACTGTAGAGACAGAAAAATATGACAAGCTTCATCTGCAATGTGCATTAGAAAAGAATTTATAAAAAAGGGGAGGTTTAGATTCCATGCTCATGTTGCTTTGCATTGCCTTCAGAAGTGCTATCTGAGAAAACCAGCAGAGATGGCTGTTGACTTTATTACATGTCTGCTAATTTCAGAGATACTTGCTGAGAATGTCCCTGGTTTTAATTACCATCTTGATTTACATAATTTTGTTCCTTTACCATCTTTATATATACTAATTAGCAGCCTTGGCCTACATTTTTGTATTTCACTAGTCTTCATAAGAAAGTGGACATACTAAATGGTAACAACTATTTTTTCTGGTGCCTCATTCCCTAGGACATAGTGCCTTGACCTGTGTGTGGGCATGGTAGAAAGCTGACTCAAATGCTGCATCCTTTCTCATTTGTTTTCCCTCAGGAAGACCCAATAACTTCCCATGATTTCTTGTCCTGTATTCTTAGGATCCTTTCTGTGAGGAAAAATACCAGTATCAAGGAGCAGGTATCTACCAAACTAGCTATTTACCACAAATGTCCTATTTCTTTTCTGTTTCAGTAAGAAAGAAAAGGTAAAGAGAAAAGGGAACTATGCCAACTTGAATAATATTCACAATAAATGTCTTTAACAAAAAGTAGTAAATGCTGCTGACTGCAGACGTTTTTTCTTTTTTTAAAAGCCTGCTGCCAGGCTAGCAGTAGAAAAAGTCCCTCTCACTCTCTTGGATGCAAACTCACAGCCCCAAAAGATGAAGTGACTAAGCTGTGTGTGCTTCTCCACTTTAGACCTCCACTTTTGGATCTGCCCTTTTCCAAAATCATTTACAGATGGAAAATTAGTCATTTCACTGTTAAAAAAAAAAAAAGTATCAATAAGATTTGAAAAGGATAGGAGAGTGAAGAGACTAAATCTCCTGAAAAGACCTGTGGGCATTCTCAGGGGTATCATAGAATCATAGAATTGTTAAGGTTGGAAAAGACCTCTGAGATCATCTAGTCCAACCATCAACCCCTCCCCCCAAAAAAAAAGAAAAACAAAACAAAAAACCCAAACCACCATGTCTGCTAGACCATGTCTTGAAGTACCACATCTAGATGTTTTTTGAATACCTCCAGGGATGGTGACTCCACCACCTNTGTGTACATTGTTTTCCTTACACTCCTGAAGTGATTAGGATTTTCCATGTGAGTTTGTCATGTCTTTCCACTGGGAAAGAATAGACGAAATATTTTTTTCCTGACTCTCAATTTTTCTTATTGACTTGCAACAGACTTGGTTATATGAATTCTGAAACAAGCAGACCTGCTGCTGCAATGTGCATTGTTTTGATGGTGGTAACATGAATTCTGAGGCAGCTTCATTAGTCAGCAATGGAGAGTTTTAATAATTGTAATACAAAATGGAAAAAAGCAACCAGCACACTTTCCCACAGTTATTTCTGTACTACGTTATTTGGATCTAGTTCTTAGGAAAATTAAAAAGGTCTTTGTGATAGGGATTATCTCCATTATAAGGCTTAGCAGTGAAGTAGTTAACTATGTTGATTTCTACACTGCTATATTTAAGTTTCAGAGTTAACATCCCTCTAAAACAAATAGGTCTGATTATTCTTTTTAGAACAAATTTTTCTTGCTCTGCAGACTGAGGTATTGTCTACATTAAGAACATTTGCACCGTTATAACTACCCTAATTTTAGTCACATCAATCCCACTCCTTGATGTAGACGAATTATACCTAACCACATCAGATAAAGCATTATTTTATGGCTGTGCAGGCTGCTCATATTAGGCATTTTCAACAAAGAACAATGGAGTTCCATTAGTGCAAAGTTTCCCAAATGGGGAAAGAAGATATTACATCATTTTGCACTAGCTTTGCATTTTAAAGGTAGTCTTTTGAACAATAAGGAGTTAATATTTTTTTTAAAGAAAGGAAAATATATTTTAAAAAACATAACTAAAACCCTCTACCTGACTGGGGAAGCCCTAGCCCAAGTCTCTGTACAGCATAAGTTCCTGCTGCAAAGGGCTCTCTATTTAATAGGCATGGATGCATGGTCAAAGGCTGAGTATACCAACTTTCAGAGCAGGCTACTGATACATCTGACAATGCAAACTGCCTTCCACATCACCAGTCTAATGCTAAAGGGGCTTATATTCCCTTGAGAAGGAACAGATATTTTCTCTTTGCATACTACCTAACACAGGAGGGTCAGCTACTACAATATAAATATTTAATCCTAATAACAAGGGAGGTAATATCAAGGGGATATGTTAACATGATGCTCTCCAAAGCTTATAGTGAATAAGCAACAACTTAGTTTTCTTTTTTAAGAGGTAGGAGAATAGAAGTCAGACTTTCAAAATATAGAATCAGAAGCTGACGAAAGCCTGAATTTCCATGCCCGTTGACACTGTAGCTGAAGAGCCCAGGTTTTCAGCATAAGGCAGAACACGCGGTGATTTTGCCAGTGTAAGGAGTCAGACAATAAAAAAGGGGCTGGTGGTGGCATAAACGGGGTTTTCCCTCTCTCTCTCTCCCCCTCCCCTCCCTGGGACACAACATATTTCTACCAGGAACAAAAATAAATAAATCTGCAGTTGTCTTGCTGTGCCCAATTAGTATTCCATCCATGAACTGTCCCATCAGGGAAAAATGCCTCCCTCACACACGTGTTCAGGATAGCACTGATGGATCTGAGGGCCTCTCCAAACACAGTGACCATCTGCTAGGCAAAACATAGGGGTCTGACAAGCAGGAGCCATTCAGCCCTGTTGTTGGGCCACATTATTACATATTTGACAAGGGTAATGAGAGGCTGTCATTAACCTTACATGACAGTCTCCACAATGACACACACTAAAGCAAGAACAAAGAGCAGAACTCAGTAAAAAGGCACCTACTTCTCATTTAACCCCGGAATTGTCAGACACCATTATTGCTAATGGAGGCTGGCGGTCCTGGGGTTAATTTCCATCTCTGTGCTCTGCTTGTTCTCTTTTTGAAATGTACTCCTCATATGGTTAAGGAAGCAGTTTTATCAAGGCTATTGGGAAGGCAATGCATTATTTATCATAACACACTGAGATGTAAGAACAGAGAGGGTCTCCTGGAGGAATGAACAAACAGACATATTTCATGAACCCTTCTGATGGTCTGAAAAAAAAACATTTCTGAGCTCAGCCCCTGATATTTAAGGTTATCATTGCCTAAGTGTGACATTTCTCTCATCTGCATTTCCTGCCAGATTTCAAGCTTAAAATCACAAGATTGTTTTTCCTGGTGACCTTGTCACCGTCACCTGCCTTTATAATCACAGGGAAATCCCATTGAGAAAGTTAATCGGTCGCCTGACTTTTAGTTGAACAGCAGATGTAGGGTGAGACAGTATTTAAAACTTCAGGAAATAAAAGGACATGTGAATATAAAATCTCTGTCTCAGATGAGGTGATATGGGTTACAGTCCTCCTGCAAGTAATAGAGATTTTGTAACAGAGCTGCTTGCCACCTCAGCAAGCTGAGGAACACATCTATTTCCATGGTGACCTCTGGGCTGAACCTAGGACGGGGGGCTCTGGGAATGAATGCAAGCATTTGTTCGGATGCTTTGGCATATTAGGGACAAATGACAGAAGTGAAAGTGAAGATTATGTCTCACTGCAGGAGACTCGGAGCCGGTACAGCTGGGCGTGAGCTCGCAGGAGTCACAAGGTTTGGGAACAGCTAGAGCCAATGAGAAAATAGGACATCAGGTGGCGGGTAGCCGCAGTACGAGGATGCTCAGAGCCGTCGGGGGGAGGGGACACCATCTCTGTGGAGAAGATCTCTATAAATAGCATACAAAAAGCAAATCACTTTCTTTCCACACAAAGAAGCAAATGCAGCAGCACAAAGCTAGACTTCCAGAGACACTGGCTGGGAGGCTGGAAAAGAAGCTGGTCGACAGATTAATAAGTCTGTGGAAAAAGTGGAAGGTAAAAACTGCAATTAGGAGAGAAAGTATCCAAAAGTGAGTCCAAGCAAGATTGTATATTTTTGCCTGACAGTGAATTAACAATCATCAAATGTTTACAAGTCTGTTCACTACTATAAAAGGTAGAATACATTGTACAAGCACATTTCAGTTTATGAATTACTTTTCCAAATGTATTGCAACGGTCCTTTGCAGAGTTGGATGCCAATGTCATGTGCTATCTTTTCTGTTCTCTTCCTGGAGAGTGTCCTCTTCCTGAGCCACCCACAGAGGAGTCTGGTTTACAGCTAAATAAGTCTTGTTGCCATTGAATTAAACTTCTTGTGTTACCTAGCCATCCAGAATTCATTTTCCATTAACAGCTGCATGATCAAACCATTGTTTTACAACCATTCGCAAAGAGCTACTGAAATTGAGGCAAAAACACATATGAAATGGAGTTCTGCTTTGAAATTACAAAAGTGCTAGTGAAGCATTTTCACTCCTTTACCCATATATTGCTGGTGTACAGCTATCGCTACTGGCATTCAATGAGTAGTGGAAATACACGGCCCACCTGCCCCATCTCTTTATCATGGGATAAGGCTAACCCACTAGTGCTCTTCCCCATGAGATCTTCTCAGCACAGGACTCCATTCATTAATTTCCCCAATAAATGTGCACGTCAAACTACTAAGGATGACTAAAGAATTTGTGCTGCAGTACCATCAATATATGGATCGTACACTGCTCTCTTTCCATCTCTCTCCTTCTCTGCCCCCAGCTC
Organism: Scopus umbretta; assembly: GCA_013400535.1. Lineage (NCBI taxonomy): Eukaryota > Metazoa > Chordata > Aves > Pelecaniformes > Scopidae > Scopus > Scopus umbretta. Next base: position 12,499 of record VZTL01004402.1, read on the forward strand.
TTACCCACCTTCATCTACGCCTTCTTGTTTTCTCAATTCTTAGTCTAAAAAATTCTTGGCTTTAGCTCAAGACAGAGTAATAGGGAAGACTACCTTTGTTACCCGAGTCTTAATAGACTGGTATGATCTCTAATAATGGTTTTAAAATGATACGATTTTGGAACCGCTGATGGCAGCCTCAACATGTATAACTGCATTTCTCCAGCACGTACAATGAGAATGAAGCCAAATTACCCCTGGTTAGGATTTGTTAGGCTCTCTAAGAATGGCAGAGATGTTCACCTCTGCTTGGTTCAGACTCTGGCCATATGCCTACGAACAATGGGAGATGGCAGTGGTTTGAAATACAGTAATTTCTTGCTACTTTTTCTGAATATTTTATGTGCTAACCTTACAGTAGGAGAAAATGATTTATGAATATAGAAAGATCATCACTCCTAAGAAAATCTTCAAATATAACATATGCATAATATTCCAGTGACTTTTAATTCTGTAGAGAATTTGAAGAGTCTGTGTTATCAAGATCCCTCAGGACAACAAAAAAGATTTGATATGTCTTTCCTTAAAGGGAATTTTAAAAGGGTTCTTTAACTCTAATTAGTGAATCTACTTGGGAATTCTCTGAAATAGTACTCTGTACTCAAAAAGGAAGAATACCTAATAATTTTCAAACAAAACAAAGTTGGTTTCCTGTTTTAAGTGCAAAATTTAGACTTTACTAAAGGACCAGATCTGATGGCTCCCTATTAACATACAGTGAGTTCCCTCAGCATGTCCAACCTTTAACCTTTTATGAACATAATATCACATTTACCTGTAAGGCCTATTTCCTTACAAATTCATGCTTTCACTTATTTATGGTTCCACTGTCCTTGTGAGGTTGTATAAATCTAGCACATTTTCAATTCATATTATACTTTGCAATTAAATATTCATACCATTAATTGCCAGAATTGCTCTTCATTTTCTTTTTCTGAAGCTGAGACTGGTGGCTATTTCACTCCAATATTTTGTCAGTGACCCTATTTTGTATGGCTTTTCAAGAGATATATATACTGGGTAAGATGCTTCCTGTGTTATGACATTAAATAAAGAATGATCATCATTATATAAATGGTAACACTGTACTGTACTGCAGTCACTTAACATTTTCTAAAAGCCACAATCACCCTGATATAAAGTCAGGGAAATAATATCTAATACTGAACTCTAACTGGAAAACAAATGAGAAGTACTAATGGAATGTAGTTCTCTTGTATTCTGCATAACATTCAAGAACAGAGAATTACTTTTATCACCTGCCCAAGTCACCTTTACATGTCCAGCCTTGGACCTATGGATCTATTTTGTGGGTCACTGCATATGAAATAGATATGAATGAAAGATTTACAGTATAACCCTGTCTTGCTGTTTTCAAAGAAAGAAAAAAAGTAAAAAGAAGGGAAAAGAAACAATTATCAATATAAACAGAAATTTCTGCTATCCCAGAATATTCTGCTATTTCCAGAAAAAGGAAACTGTGTTCTTTGGAATATGGAACCATATGAAATGGTTCATATATTTCAATCAGAAGGAGAGAGTTCATTCTACATGCTTAGCATATATTGGCAAGTTGTGCAAGTATAATGTTCTGCCTTTAAATTAGCCTCAAACACTATCACATGAGTCAGACTATGTTTAATCAGATGCCTGATGAATTATGAATGGGTCTACCAAGCGACTGGGCCATTAAGCATTAGATGAGACATAACTGCCCCAGATGTTTCACCTAGGGTAAACTCAAGTATTTGTATTCCAACTTTCTAAAAGTTAGACTTAACAACCTAAATTTGTTGACAGCTCAAGAGACTCCAGGAGTGGAAATTTGCTTGAAGAAAGTTAAGACAGGAATTGCAGGTTTGTAACATGTAGAAAAACCATATATGATAAAATAGACCTTTCTAATCATCTTTGACAGAAATAACTTAACTATAATCAGAATAACAGGATTCCAGTGAAAAAAGAGGAGCAGGTAGCCACCTGAGCTAGAAGCTGCCTCTCTGAGGAAATGGTGGACAGCTTCAACTTAGACCTTATTTCCATATAAAATCATGAAAAATGGCATCCATTCTGAGCCAGGGATCCTAAGACAAGACTGTAAAGCAGCACAGGAATCCTGCCAGGCACTATTAAAAGATTAGTAAAATAGCTCTGTCATTAAAATCATATGATTTTTGCTATCAGAAGAGTTGGCAGCATTGTGGATTTTCAAAGTCAGGGTAAAATGACTGACTGACATGGAAAATTCTGACCTATCACAGTTGTGAACAATGACTGCAATGTGGAGAAACTGATGTCACCGAACCAGTGTCAGGGCATTGTTTCATCAAAGTGCACTGTAAGCAGTCCAGAATTTAACCTGTATTTCTGTCATTCCTCTCATGGCCCACAAAGAACTATTAGCTTTTTATAGCAAGTAGCTGCTGGCAGCCTTCTCGCTGCACCCAGTTTCTCAATCTACATTGGTAGAGGGAAGAAAGTCCTGCGTAAGACCTAAGTACACTAAGTAAGGCAAGTCAGTATGGCAGAGTTCCTTGCTCATTATGATCCTATACATAAGATTCAGGGATGCAAATACCAAATATCCAGATGCTGCAGTGGTGCCTGAATTCAAGGCTGTGAAGACAGAAAAGCAGGTAAGGCCCCAGCAATTGACTAGAGAGAAGCTGTCCCTTACACTTTATGAATACTTTATGCTAGTGGTGGATATTTGCCCTGGAGGAGGAACTTACTGGAGGCTCCTCTTATGTATCGTGTCACTGCAACTGTCCTGGTTCCCACAAGATACACTGAAAGCCTTGGTAGAAAGCATCACATCCTCATCTTCACTATTCCTGCATCTCATCATGAGTTCACTTGTTAGCCTACAGTGGTTTGTTTCCTTTCCCACACAGAAGTCAACAACAGTATGCTGCCCTTTCCACACACCTGCAGATGCGGTGTTTGTAACAGCTCTTCACAGTTTCTCTCAGCATGGTCATGTCTGCTCTGAACCTTCTGATTCTCAGAACAGCTCCCTCCAGCTGCATGTTCTCACCATGCATCAGCTGGAGGAAACTTCCTGCCAGTGGTGTCTCAGTCAGCAGGGACTGCTGATGATTTTCAGCTCATTGCTATGCTGAAGTCAAGAGTAACAAACTACTTTCCTTGAGGAGCTAAGTCTTTAGCCAGGTAGCAGCCCACAAGGACACTGATGCTCCCCACTCTTTGTGTTGGGAGCTCTGTGTGGTGCAGGAACACCTGCAGCAGCACAAGCCTACATGAAATTTTCCCGCTCTAGGAAGAGAATCAACAACCTGGTCTACTGACCTGTGAGGGCATTTCATAGGAAACATGCCCTCTGGTCTGGCTTGCTGGAGTTGAGGTTTTACTGTATTGTGATCTTTTAGTTATCAAAACCAGTGGCCTCTATTATAACTGAAGTATTCAGCTGGAAACTGTATCAAAAAAAGAGAAAACACTCAAGAATCAGATAAAGGTTCAATAAAATGTTCTAAGAATTTCTACGTCATATGTACAGGAAACAAATGTGTTTGAATCATCAGGGCTCAGAACAGGGCTGTAGCCTCTTCTCCCAGGGTGCCACTGACCTAGATAGCTTATTTGTGCCCTGTCTCAGTTTTTGTCTTCCCTAAGAACACCAAAGTGCTATACGGAGTCATTCAGCTGCTGATAAATGCTGGGACTTCCAAAGGCGGGCAAGCGTGATTTTCTGCTCATGCTTACATTTCTGAAGCAGGTCAATATCCTCTGTGCATGGAGGACTCTACAGTCATTTGTGGAGTGCCAGGCTGCTCTGGGATGGGTGCACTTCATCGTGAAATGAGGAGAAATACAGAACACATGCTGCCCTTTCTAGAAACAAGATCAAATTATTGCAGTGGTCAGAGAGAAAGACACCTCTCTCCCAGGCCTTTCCTTAACTTTCATTCCATCACTAACATTTCCTTTCACTCTCAGGCAGAGATGTCATTTATGCCCTGGACACCCACCCTTACTGCACTTTCATAAGTACCAGTAATTTATTGATGGTACTTACACATCTTCCCACTCTGGACCATCTCCTGAGAGATTCCTAGGTCCCATCTAAGTAATAATGTGTCCTGCTAGTTTAGCAAATTTGTGGCTTTGCTCGTGAAGCACTGTCCAAGATTATTTATATCCTGAGGAAGGCATGAATGTCTCTCTTGTAGTTCCTGTTCAGTCCCAAAGAGCAAACTAACCCTGTACATCTTGGATCATAGGTTTGAGCTGCTAAATCTGTTCTCCTAGACTTAATGCCTATTCACACTTTGAAATAGTGAATTATCAGCAATTCTGTTTCTTTGAATAAGAAAACCAGTGTGCTATCCCTGCTCTGCCACCATTTCATAAAAGACTGTCAGGCAAATGAAGCCTGATCTCTTCCCCAGGAGCCATCTGATACTGCAAAATAAATGCTGAGACCACAAAGGGCCATCAGAGTTTTCAGGAATTTCTTTTGACTCAGGCTTCCTATAACAATCTTCTCAATTCGGTGTCCTTCCTTCCCTTTTCACCCTGCCATGAAAGTCATTCTGATGATGAATGTTCAAGATATTATAAGAACATGGGCACCAAAACCAGAATTTGGGTGAGACTGAGTGCTGACACTGAATAATTGCTCTGCAGAAAGGCTCCGCTTAACTTCGCCTTCTCTCATGGAAGGCCTGTACTTCTGACTTTGACATTGACTTCTTCAAGTCTGCCTCTGTTCGTCCTCCACAGCCTCCACAGACCTGGAAGACTCAGACCTGGAAGAGTCAAGAAGCTGACATGCTGCTGCCCAGACTACCCTTCACAGGGGCTCAGTCCGGTACCTACCTTTGGAGTTCACCTAAGTTGCACACAGCTGGGTTCAGTATAGCAAAGAGATACTTCTGGGTTCTTTTAAGAAGTGGTAGAGGAGGGTAACACCTGCTGGAGTTAAAAGCCCAGGGGTTAAAACGCTGACTCAGCACAGGCAAAAGCATATTTCAACCACTTTGCCAGTCCAAGGGGACAGGAACAGGCTCTCTCACCTCTCTGAAGTTTTCCTAAACTTTGCAGCAATGAAAGTGGGAAAAGCATTTCCCCAACTCATCTTGTTTAAGCTCTGCCACCATTCAGCAAGGAATGGAAAACGCACTGTGTCATGTTCTAGCAAGACAAACTCCTTGAGTCCCTCTATTCATATATCTGTTTTTACTCCAAACTGGCTTCTTGGATTGCAGGTAGAAACTGTTACTCATGGACAAAGAAAGACAACAGGAGTCTTTCGTTTTAGCAACTAAAAAAATTCTTAGCACACACAGAAAGGCCTGGTACCTTCATTCCTCACCTTTATGTTTGTATGTTTCTTTCTGCCAGTAAAGCACTGGAAAGAGAAGACAGTTGTAATCAGATCATTGGCTAAAACAACTGATCAATAGCAACTGCATATGCTGCAAAGAGCCTTTAATGGCTCTTAATCCCCATTAGGCTGAGCTGGAGGAAGTTGAAGGGGAAACTGCATCACATTTCAACCATTTATAGCAGCATCCTGGTACTTGAGCGGCTTTCAGGGAATGGGAGCATTTGTTCTGAGGTGCTCTGGGACAACCATCAATAGGATAGGAAACTATTGCATCATTATTATCCAGGAAATGCTTTGGGGACCCTCCAGGGAATTGACTCCAAGGCTTATAATTTTTTAACAAGAGTCTACATTGGGTCAACCAGCAAAGCAGGAGCATGTGAAGTTTTTCTGCCACTGGTAATTAAACATGTTTTGGGATGTATTTGACACAATTTATAAAATCAAAAAGGCCAGTTTTAATAACTTATGCCACCATACTGTCTTTAGAACATCTCCATCCAAACAAACATTATTCATCTTCCTGACATGTTTTAATGCAGCCACATAATGACAAAAGTTTCAACATATTCTTGGTTTCCTTCTGCACTAAACCAAACAAAAAATCCACACCAAGCTTTACGGTACAACTATAGGTGGCTTGAGAACACGTACTTGTGTCTCACATGTCACTCCTCTGGGCTGAAACAATTCTACATGCATATCTTTTCAGCCTACACGTTTTGTTTTACACAGAGAAAATACCAAAATTAAGAATAAGGACCTAAAATCTGTACCACCCATTCCATAGATTCTAGGTGTTGTCACAGGATTCAACACAAAGTCTTAATGAATCCAGTACTACTTTTACCTGGTGATGTATCTTGCTCTTGCACAGTGCTGACTTTGAGAAATATAAAGCCTTTGAAAACCAAATTAAGATGCAAGCTGTTTAACCTTAACAGTGTGCTGTGGGCAATAGCCCCTGGGAATGATCAATTTTTATTCCGGTTGCATTCAGTATGGTAAACGGGGGGAGCTAGGTAAGCTTGGCAGGGCTGTGATTGAGATATAAGGTTAAAGAAACTCTGCTCCACAGGAAGACCTGTGCATCTCTTCCCTGTGTGCATACTTGGTGTGTATTGAAAGAAATTCAGCAAAGCCTATTTCACTGATGAGATCTAGAGCTGTACTAACCGCTGTTTCTCCTTACCAAGAGAAGTTTTAGCAGCAAGCGGACTCTGTGAATGTCTCTGGGTGTTTTGATGGATGGGGAGAAGCCCCATATTGTTCAATGGGGCTTAAATGTTGTTAAAGATGTTAAATGACATCTTTTGTGAAAAGGCGCCTTGTGCTGCAGGTATGTTTTGTATTGCTTAGAAATGGCTGCATAGAAATAGCAGCCAGCTTCCTGGTTCTCAGAGGTCTGAGTTTTGCTCAGAAGGGTGCAGGAAACAAAGAAGCAGCTCTGCATCAATACAACTCATCTGGCACTACAGGCAGGAAAACACAGCTCATCAAGCTTACCTTAACTATCATCTAGCCTCAAGAGGCCCCACCACTTTCTCGTGAATTGATTTTGCAGCTGGAATGATATTTCCCCTTTGCAATTCCAACCAATTCAGCAATATAATCAGACAAGTATCAACTCTGAGAGGAACATACCAAGGATTTTTAAAGAATCTGCACTTCTTGTTCCTTTAAGAGTTTATAGAAAAGAGCCTAAAACCAGAAAGAATAGGCAGTTCTTTGCTTACTTGTAGGCACAGAGATGTTAATTCAGTCTTTAGTACCAAGGGATTAGTATGGTCTCTTGGTGAAATTAGGCCATCATGTCACTTTTTTCACAGCAATTACACAGAGCAGTTGCTTTCCAAAAAAAAGGGACTCCGGACAGTCATCGTTCTAGAGCAACTTATGGGAAGCCATGGAGTTGTTCTCCTGCACTTTCCACTGAAAGCTCCTATCGAAGCCTTATGAAGTCAAGAAAAATTATTTTCAATGGACACTGGCTATAACCCAGATGAGAGGCATCTCCTTTAATGAGCAGAATGGGTTTCTTTGCCTTCATCCTGCGAAATCAGAGATTCAGAAACTGAGGATCTCAGTACTCCCAATGCTTATACTGGCAGTTTTACCAATAAGACTAAATATAGAATTTTGTTGAACTGAGCTTTATTCCTAAGGCTTTTGTGTGTCATTTAAATTTCTGAGGGTTAAATAACAGTTGCAGTACCATGAAGAGATTACGAAAAAACACCAGCCACTGGAACCAATGAGGTTATCCCATGGTGCCATTTTGGAGTTTGCTTCATAGCTGCCTCATGAAGTCCTCTGCCTTCCTAAAATAATACATAATTAGTATTCAAGACACATGCTTTCTGCTTGTAAATGGGAATAAATCATGGCAGCATTCTTGAAGAATGTTGATTTTTAGTGTTTTTCTATTTTGAATCTTCAAAATGACATCTGCTTTGTGAGAGACTTAGAAATCTGGAAGGAGGTTTGCAGAGGAGAATGAAATCATATCTCTGATCCTTATATATCCTATCCCCTTCAAAATAAATACTTGTGCTTGCCTTCCTGCAAAAATCAGTACAATGCCAACTCACTTTCTGACAGTTTTATATAACATCCTGCTTTGTGGAAATATTTTGAAAAGTTTATTTCCATGTTGTATTTCTATTAGACTAATCAAAACAGTTAAGCATTTTAATAAACATGACTGAATAAAAACACATATCTGTGAGAAAACACCAGTGATCCACAGTATTATCTGCCGTTTTACATACCAGGAATTGAAGCTAACTGATAGAGTAATTCTCTAAAGATAAAACAAGTTTGCCTGTTTAGATAAATTGCATATTCCAAATTCTTTGAACTCTTCTGTTATTTACATATAAGTGACAAAAACCCCACCCATGTTTCCTCCCTATCTGTCTGTAGCAGAAAGCACCTCATTTTGTTTAAATGACATCCTCTAGGGCATGTGGGTATACATGAGATGACTGGGGTCTGTAACAATGTAAGGATGCATGAAGACATGAACTTCAGCCTTCTGGGCTCAGCTCGAGCTCCTGAGGGTAAGATGTGGTGCTCCAAGCTGGGCTGCAAGGATGCCTGTGGCTCCTGCAGAGCCTGAGACCAGTGAGATGGGCTACCTGCCCACAGGTGGTGGGCACTGGTGAGGGTCTGTGTGGCATCAGAGATGACGAAAGAGGTCCTCTGGATCTTATCTGAGTCCCCACAGAGACAAAGCCCCAACCCTACCTCTGTGGTATGGCCAGAGCTGGCGGTGCATGGCACCAAAAGGCAATGCAGGGGGAAGGGCCAGGGGCAGCAATGGGGCACAGAGGACCATTCGCTGGCCTGATCTGCTTCCCAGGGAGTTTTGTTACTTACTGGGGGCTTGGATCTGGGACACTGTGTCCTGGTGGACAACAAGCTGACCATGAGCCAGCAAGGCACTCATGCAGCAAAGGCAGTCAACAGCATCCTAGGTTGTGATAGGCAGAGTGCTGACAACAGGGAAAGGGAAGTCATCCTTCCCTTCTCATCCTCCCCTCAGCACTGGTGAGACACCTCTCGCATGCTGGGTCCATTTCTGGGCTCTCCAGCGCAAAAATACATGGGCATACTGAAGGTACTCCAAAGAAGGTCCACAAAAATGAAAAAGGGACTACAGCATCTGACGTACAACAAAGCCTGAAGAAGTGAAGGCTCAGTCGGGGCATTCTAGCAATGTGTAAATGCCTGGTGGGAGGAGTAAAGAAGATGAAGTGAGGCTCTTCTCAGTGGTACCCAGTGAAAAGGTAAGAGGCAACAAGCACAAATTTAAAAAAAACTTTTTTTTTTTTACTACAAGAGTGGTCAAACAGTAGTACAGGTAGCCCAGACAAGTTGTAGAAGTCTCCATCCTTGGAGATATCCAAAACCCAGCTGGACAATGTCCTAAGCAACCTGGTCTAGCTGACCCTGCTCTGAGCAGGGGAGGTTGGACTAGAAAGTCTCCAGAGGTGCCTTCCAGCCTCACTGACAGTGTAATTCTGTGATTCATTTGTGAGGGAGTCAGTAATCATTTTTTGTCTTCTGGGAGGAATTGTCACAGGAACAGGAGCTATACTGTAGTCACACCTAAACTGACAGACCCAGGAGCTCTTCCAGGGTCCCAGTTCTGGGTGTACACCCTGGCAATGGCTTGGGTCAGGGAATGCTCCTGCACCCTCTGCCTTGATTTCTGCTGGAAGGGAACCACACTGCAGCACAGACAGAGCTCTGTGAAGAAAATTCTCCCTTGTGCACTAATGATCTCATTCTCCCTCTAAATCAAGAAGTTTTCTAGGGGATTTTGGTTTTCTTTCCCAGTCCAATCTAATTTCCTCGGAAGTCCCAGCTGGAGGTGCAGAAAGAGAAAATTCCCATACAGCTCTGGTTCATCCAGCGGAGGAATTGACAAGACTGAGAGTCTAAGATGAGTCCAACACAGACAGAAGAGTACCAGGCTGAAGTACATACAGCAACCAGAAAGCTGACAAGCTGTTGCATTTTGTAGCAGATGCAACTCTAACAGGGTATGTGGCTTCATTCCTAGACATAATGAGTTGCAAACGCACACTGGGAATGCTGGTTTTGTTCAAAAAGTATCTCCTCAGTTAATATACAATATGTGCACTGGATGAATGTGTGCTTCTACTCCCATAATGCAGTGAGAGATCACAGAGAGGAGCTGTCAAACATTACTGGACTGATACTGATTATTTTGGCTGTTCATATCATTGCTGTCTCTTCCTCTTCTGAACAATACAGTTAAAAAGCTAATGCTCAGAGATCAGATTAAAGGATGACTCTTCTACCTCAAGAAGTACAGTTCCAGGCTGTGTTTAAAGAGATGGATATGTTCTGCCTGAGGTTCAAGGTAGTGGGATATATTCACATTGTCTCTGCAAAACTCTGGAGATGAAGTCATATATGCACCAAATGCAGATGAGCTGTTGAACAGATCAGATACATCTCTTCTCTGTACTCAAGAAAGGAAGCAGAAAGCAGAGGGGACAGGGACTACAAGTATTTGGAGCTCCAGAATGGATTATATGTCATTGAGAGGGGGTACAGGCAGAGATTCTTCCTTCAAGACAACTCAAAGGCAAGAATTGAAGAACAGGTACCAGAGAGTTAACTGGATAAGGAAAATCCACTAACTAAACAAGAACATGCTTTCAGGGTAAATAAACAGCACATTCAGGCAGATATCCAAGTATGTATGTAATTCTTCTGTCAACTTCATTTTACAGCATTAACATATGAATGACAAGTCTCACAAGCATCAAACACGATATGTTCAAAGTAAATTAAGTTTCTAATATGGAATACAATGAAATATGAAGGAAGAATTGCTATCAGAAATAATGCTGAAGAGTGCCTGAGACATTATGTATGTGCACCTGGAATCAGTATCAAAGAGGTACAAAAATATCAGAATAGCAATTTAAGGGAAGTTATTTCTTTTTTTCCCTTCAGTTTGAGGGTCCAAGAAGTTCACATGCTGGGCTGCAATGCCCACTGCACTGTGAGCATGTCCCCAGCTGCAGCCTCCATCTTAATGAACAGGAAAATTATTTGAGGCACTGGCAGTAAAGGGAGACAAGAGTGTGATTGTAAATTTATTTTCTATGTTGCCATTAGTGTTCAGACATTGAATTTTTTATTAGCTTTTGTAAGCTAATAATGACAGAATTAGGGTTGCAGGCATTGACGTAAGCTGCCATACCTCTGCTGCCACAACAAATTGCAGAATCATGTGCCTGTTCAAGGTGCTGAAAGGATCAAAGTGGGTGCAACTTTCTTGTCAAAAGTGACTTTTAAAATCAGCTCCTTGAGGATGTTCCTCCTACTGCCTCCTTTATTTCAACTATGTTTTACATCTAATGCTGCCAGCTGGCACATTTTGGAGCTGCTAGTGGACACTGAATCAGATTAAGAGGTCTACCTAGTACAGATGAGAATGGGGGAAGAGGAAGAAATACGGTCTACATTTAAATTCATGGTCTAGGGCTACTAAATGACACTTATATACAATGAATGAAGATAACTGTGTTTTGCTATCTGAAGCTCCTGCTGATTCTGAGAGAGGGAAAGGAATAATGGGCTTGATGTGATTGCAGAGGAGGACTTTTTTTTACTTGGAAAAGTGTTATTTAAAAAACCCAAACCAACCCCCCCCAGAAAACAACCAACCAAAAAACCCACCCCATTACTGGGATCTTAAGTTTACAAGATGAAGAACTCAAAATTACAAGACTGTTGTGGTTTAACCCC
>VZTL01004403.1:0-38914 GCA_013400535.1 Scopus umbretta
AAAAAAAAAGGCTGTTACTTTATTGGATTACAGAAGAGTTTATGAGAAACTCATTTGATTATTGTGTTAGAATGGTATCATTTGCACCAATACAAGTATGGCTGGTTTGGTACCTAAACGGTAACTGCATTTTTCATAGGTTTGTAATACAGCTTTAGAAATTTCAGTTTGTTTGAGAATGCCAAACAAAGATACCAATACAAAAATTACATTTGAAAGTAAAATTCCTCTTAAAAACAAGGGTCACCTGGCTGCACTAGGCTTTTCTTCGTTCAATCACAGCTTTAGATGAAGTCCTCAGAACTTTAAAGATGCATTAAAAAGGAAGAGTGAGGTTGCAGGTGCATTTGGGCTATATGTTCTTTAAGAACAGCCAGTGTATAGGCTCTAGCAAATGAATACGATGGATGTACCCACTGAAATGGACATCTAGACTGGTAGCTTTTTCTCCTTTGTCTCTTTTGAGACCCAACCTTAAGAGTTCAGAAAGAAGGAGAAACACGAGAGGCTGAAAGTCAAGGAAAAGTCATTAGTTCTTCCCCATTTTTATCAGCTTGTTAGTTTTACTGTCGAACTGTTGGGCTATCCCATGGCAATGTGTCTCTTTGGTGCTGATTAATCTACTACCTGTTGTATCTTCAAGCATTCCTCCCAAAGTGAGTTAGAGAATAACCACAGTGCAGAGAAGGCATGCCGCAGTACCGCTTCCTCAGAGGTTGCATCTGATTACAGCTATCCCCTAGCTGTATCGCCTTTGGAATTCAAGCCTCATCGGAATATCTGCGCTAATGTCTTCCAAACACCAGGCTGACACAAGTAGGCGTGTACGTTTCATACAAAATAAAAATAGCCTCAGGTAGTTGGACAGCTGACAATTTGATGGTTCTTTGCAACCAGCACATAGCATCTTGCTCCCAGCACTCTGCTACGGCCGGATGATTTAAGTGTCTGACTAGGCACAGCTCCCCAGCAACACCTATGGAAAATCTGAAACAGAATAGTGATAACTTGCTCGGTAGCAGCTGGTGAACTCTGGGAATAAATTTACCCTCCTCCATAAACACTTGGACATTTATGAGTGCAGGCTGTATTCATTCCCTCATACACCCAATGCTGTTGTGAGGTTATTACTAAGTTGTTATTACCCTGCCAACTAAAACACATCTAGCTGAAATGTTTTAGATTAGCTTTACTGTTCCACATTATACTCTTTATTTCTCCGTAAATAAACAAAAATAGAAGAACTACCACGGGGAAGTGCAGAGAGCTGAACTTAAACATCTTTACTATGTTTGAGTCCTCATTATCCCCAGTATCCCAAAGACTGTGCACGTCCCCCTGTGGTAGTTGATCGTTATAGCCATACCGTGAGGGATACGTTGCTGTTTTAGTAATAATTTCACAGTGTCTTTCTTCCAAGAACACAGGAAGGATCATCTGCTGTCGTGTGAACCGGTAACACGACAGTCGCGCTTGTTGCCGTATTGCCCGACATCTGCTGTGAGGTACTCTGCAGATAGCTTAGTGCAGAGCTTAGAGAGATGTACGTCAGTAACAAGTCTTAAAACTGTCTGCAAAAGCTAAACAGAGCTTAACAAAGTTAAACATTTGAAAAGATGCCCAGTCATTGTCACCAATAGCCAAGCTCAGCCCTCTGTCCAAGCTTCAGGCATCTTGGGACTGCACTAAAAGTCCGAGTAGACACGACTCAGCACCTTCCAGTCAGAGAGATTAAATAACACACACAATTACAGGCTTTGGGACTTAGGCTCAACTATTATTAATTCTTTTGTCTTGGTTATAGCACCTTTGCAATCTTCGCTTCAAAGTAGCTGTCTGCTTCTCACCAGTTGTTTTCAATGCCTGAATTATTGAGTAGATGCCACGATATTGTGGGATTTATAACATCTTGCAAATATTTTGGCCAAAATGAAGATTCAGAAATTGAAAGTCCCTTCTTCCTGCAGCATGGGGGTATGGCATGCGTGGTTTATTTATATAGCCCATATAAATAGAATACAGGATCAACCTTAGATAACAAACCTAGAAATGGTTGTTTGCAGCACGGATGTTCAAAACCTGAGGACCATAGACAGTGAAGTGGGAATTAGTTCAGACCACCAACTGAATCCTGAATTTATATTCTAGCCTGGGGAGTTAACACAAATACACCTCACTACGCTATTAAAGATTAAGGCATAGCTCAGGTTTTCTGGTCAAGATAATATTATTTTGAAAAATAATGAAAACAGAATCTGTCTCACCAGGGTTTGATGAAGTAAGATGCCAGCTCTGGGAATCGGTCTGCTTAGGCTGTGGCACTGATGATGTTAGCCCTGCCCTACGCCAATTACATTTATATCAGTCACAGAGATAATCTCTGATGTAGTGCGGTGTGGTCATAAAATAAACTAAGCGGAAGCATCTGGATTTCTAGACTCTTTGATTCTTTCTTCAGGTTCTCATGGGAGATGTGCGCTCCCCAGGGCCTGATGTGGAGACGTTTGAAGTCTATGGAAATCCTTCTGTTGACTTCATACAGCTTTGGACTTAGCTTCTAAGGCTGCGGGTGTAGAAATGTGCTTCATCTCTCTGGATCAGTCATCGGCTTTCCTTGCCTTTTAAGGACAAGCTCTGTTTTTAGGGAAGCACGGTACCATACGAAACAGCCAGAAACAGAAGAGACTTCCTCCCCCGTTACTTCAGTACAACTTGGAAACCTGTTGCTTTGGAGCAATAGGCTAATACTTTGGGGTTTTAGCATCTTGGCTGTGTTTTAAGGATGCTGATTGCTGTAGGATTTTAATGACATTCCCCAGATCCTGATCCAGGCCCACCCAGCCCCTTCCCACAGGACAGTGACGCTCAGTCAGCTGCAACAAATTTCAGCAACCACTGACCTGGGATAAATCAAACCAGTAGCCTTGAGATAAAACACCTTTTCCAGTTCCCAGCCCACAATCAATCCATGGTTTTAATACTCTAACATTCAACACGTGGGACTTCACAGCTGATTGGGAGAACTCGCTTGTCAGAGGAGCAGAACTTCTTAAAATCGTATTTGTGGAAGTTTAATAACAGCCCTGTTGTGCACTAAATGATACGTGGTACAGACGGTCATCTGTATGGGAAAAGTGGTTTATGTATTTCAGGTTAATGACGGCAATACAGCTAGCAACAATTTATACCAAATTTCACTTTACATGTTCTAAATATGCTATATTTTTTAAAAACAAACTTTGATTCTAGAGTCCAAACATTTTACTGTAATACTGTATCTTGGAGTTTACGAAACGAGCTGGTTTAGGGCTAATTCAGTACACACACAAGTTAATGTAAATACTTAAATTGATTTCAGTGAGGCAAATATTTCACCTTGGGGTCTGCTATATTAGCATCCAAGTTGTAGGACATGAAATATATTTTTAGATTAAGTCTCTTTAAGACACATACATTAAAATATTTTAACATTAACTGTTAAAATTCTGATTCTAGGGAGCTGGAGGTAACTGCCACATGGGACTTCATTAATGACAGTACCCTGATTTGCATCACTGGTGTCTCGTGCAGTGGTGCCGTTGTTCCACACCTGGTCTGTGCACGCCAGCGTGCTGTTAGGTGTGCTGCAGCTTGCCTCTGGAGCAGCAAAGATGTGTGTAATGACAAGGCTGTTGGTGGGACAGCATTCCCTGGGAACACGGGGTACTTCCTTGAGGATTCAAGTTAATGTTTCTGCCTTCTTCAGCTTTCTATTCTACCCTTTTGTTTGTTGTTTTTTTGGGATGGGATAAGGAGGACAGAAAATAACCTTACAGTGACCAGTAACAGTGAAGTTTGCAGTGGGTGCTTTCACTTTAAAAAGGAATTACTTGTTTCCTTTGTGGCAAAGCATCAACAGCTCACATAAAGTGGCCCTCTCCTGATGGCGAGGACTCTAATTGCATATATTTGCATGGAGTTGAGTATGTACGTGTGCCAGGTTTGATGGAAGTAAACAAGAACTGTAATCAAGCAGTGTACAAGTATAAATCAATTAATGAGTTCATAACTGTGATTTTAACCTTACGGTCTTTGGTTTAATAATGCTAAACTTTGAATTCAAGCCTTACATGTACGTCTTCATTTACCCTCCTGCAGCAGCAGGCATATGTGCTGTAACTTTAGAGGACTGAGAACCATCTTATCTCACAGCTCATTTCACACCTTGCTGCCTTTATACTTGAAGATTCATCTTTGGGGGTTTTTTGCCCTTGCCCTTCACTTTAAAGAAAAATTTCTTTAAATAAAACAAACAAACCAAAAAAGGGCCTTGAATGGTTATACCCCATGCTGATTGCTTTTGCTTAATGGCCTGTTTTCTGAGCTTTAAAAAAACCACAACTTTGAACATAATAACTGCATTTGCTATATGCTTAGGACTGGAAGAAAATTATAGGCCTGAGCCATTTTAATGTAGCCATCTTGTCTTTTGATTCATTTCTCAAAAAGAAACAAGGGACTATATTTACCACTGTCAATAACATTTGATTTATGATTTATTATACGCCACGGTATGTGGTGACTTAAATTTACATTCTAGTTTCAACAGGAGAAGAGTTGTGATATAGATTATTTTTCATTGTAATAACACTGGTTGATGTGTTGGAAAACCTCCCTGTGTTGTGCAACACTACAAATAGCTGAATACTATTCGATAAGTATTTGTCAAATCTTTCTATTTTTATTTTTGTGTTTACTTCATTAGTCATTCAGGATTGGGTTCCCTGCTTGTTTCTCTTTCAATGCCTAGAAGAGGTGGTAGTAGGAAATGAAAACAAAGGCTACGTTATTTTTGGAACCTACTTGTAAAGGTAGAGGCTATTTACACTTTACCGCTGGACATTAAAGTTTTGGGTTTGGAACTTTGTGGCCCCCATTCTCCAATACCAGGCAAGCTGAGTGTGTAGTAAGTCCAAAGAGGGAAGAGCAAATCTGGGTCACAGCTACCTGGAAAGTCCTCTCGGATCTCAGAGTGGTCTCGCTGACCGTGTAAAACAGGGCAGTACCCACGAGCTGCTTTCACACCACCCGAACGCGCCCTCAGACTCATCATTCTGTCTAGATGAGCTCAACATAATTTTCCACTTTAGCACTTTATAAATAAGTAGATAGCTGTAGTGATCCACAGGCCAAATGTGTCTGGGCAATACCTAGCCAGTGTAATTTTTAAAGGAAGGCGGTGATTTCATTTAGCAGTGACAGTAGCGATGCTTCCAAATTGGCGTCTTATACGCAGAATGGCTTGGCCAATTTGGATCATTGCGGGAAGGTCAGGCTTTGGACAAAGATGGTAGGAAAACAGTTGAAAAAATTTTACAGGGTTTTCAAAATAGTTTTACAATTAACATCCATAAAATGTTGGATGTTTTGATCCTGAAAGAGGAAAAGGAGAGGACCTCCTGGGTTTCTGAAGGAACAGGCGGGACTAGAAACTCATGGAACTTCAGGCAAAGGATGAGAGCGTGGAGCCCATGAGGAGAACCTGGGATCTGGCCTGGCCGTAAAGGAAGCATTGCTTCTGTTTTAGAGGAGGATGCAGGGAGTCACCTGTTATTCAACTCTAGCCCTCAGGCTGCTGGCTCTACCACTAAATTAGAACTTTTAAAATAAATGAGTTCAATGTTAGGTACTAGCTGGGGGCGGGGGGCGGGGGGGTTGTTGGGCTTTTTAAAATTTGCAGTCTTGAAACCCCTCCAAACCTCAGTATTTACAACCTACTAATAATGCCACAACATATGTATTTTTATTAGACCTTCTATTGAACACTAGTCTAATACCTTTGCTTGCTTTATTTATGATGAGATTGTTTCCAGCTACTGTTAATTTATTTTACACAGCCCATGATGTAATCGTTAAGCAGTTGTAATGAAGATTGAAGGTTTAATAATGCCAAGTGTTACAAATTTCTATTTAATCATTCCTAAATCGATTAGTTACTTTCACCCAAATGCCGTGCCACTGAAACAGAGAAGGCTAAAGATACAAACTGCTGTGGCCAGTGTTTGATAAATGTTATTTTGGTGCAGTGGTAATTGAGTTATTGAATTTACTCATCTTCCAAATGATGTTTGCATTGTCTCAGCCATATGTGTTTAGGGCCAGGGGAAGGTCATTAGGAGCTTCAGACCGGGGGCATGTTTGGGTTAAAGTGATTTTGAACAGCCAGTGTTGAGGTTAGTCAATTAAAAGAAATAGCACAGAGAGATGCTACAGAAGGGCATGTTCTAGGCTGGTCAGCAGGGAGGTCCCAAAGGCCTGTTTAAAATAGTCTAAAGATTCTGTAAGTAAATGTCTACTCCTACCCCCAGGCTCTTTAGCCACTGACAGATCACTGTGTAAGATGTCCTTCGCTTAAAACAGGTTTCAGCTATGAACAAACTTGACACTTTCATGGCTACATACAGGACCAGCCTACAAAGGCCAAGGTAAAACAGCCAGTGAGAATACCTTCTGTGTATACAAGCACACCCTTAAATGAACTTCCTGAAGGGAAGATCAGGGCTGCAGGTGAGACACAGCAAACGCACCCAGGCTGCTCAGGGCACAGCGAATTCTGCAGACCCGTGCTCGGTGGCAGGGGACACGCCGGGCTGGTTCGGTGGCTCATCTGTAGCACGCGTGACTCGTCACCGCTGAGCCCCGCGTAAAGACCAGCTCTATATTCAGGGGGTAATTAGTTTGATATGATGGAGCTGGTTTAGAGTCACAGTTCGATGGAAAAAATACTTATTATCTGCATCCTGGACGCAGAGCTTGGGAGTGCTTTGTTCTCCCGAAGAGTGCATCATTCCTATTAAAGACTGCGTGCTGACGACTGCATCTCTGTGGTGGGAAAGAAATGGGAGGGAGGATTCCTCTCATAGTACCTGCAAAGATTTTCTCATATCCTCGACTCTGTATGGAGTCACTGGGAAGAGCAAAATCTCTCTTGCAGTGAGAACTGGGCCCGCTTTATTTTTAATACTTGGCTAGTTGCTGTATATAGAGATCACTTCTTAGTTCCAAAACACTGGAGAGAGACTCGTGTTCCCTAATCTTTCTGTTGCGCAATTCTTTAAAAACCTGTTGTTTCGTAAATACAGTTTTGTATTTGATTTCTGTCCTCTAAACACTATTTAAATCAGAAGTAATAATTTCTAATCCTGTAAAATACCCAAAGCTTAAATCGATAAACATTTGATGAATACATAACCCGAGGACATTCTGTTTGGCTGATAAATGATAATTGTGGGAGCGCCTGGCAGCTTTTGTGGTTAAACCTTTGCTTTTATACAATTAAATGGCTGACTCCTTCAAACACTGGACGCGCTCTTAATGACAATTGCACAAGGAGCCAGAGAGCTTACTGGGGACAAGTGA
This sequence comes from Scopus umbretta, assembly GCA_013400535.1. NCBI lineage: Eukaryota > Metazoa > Chordata > Aves > Pelecaniformes > Scopidae > Scopus > Scopus umbretta. Next base: position 7,399 of record VZTL01004403.1, read on the forward strand.
AACAAAGACCTTTCTCTTGGTGCCTGTAAATGATCCGCTGGGAAGCCAGGGTGGTCGGGCTCTGTGTGCCCGTTCCCTGGGGGCCTCAGGACATTGTACCCAGGTCCTGTGCAACTTTTTGGGTGACCACTCATGCGGTCTCCAAAGTATGCCCTCTGCTTGCTTGCCCTGCCGCTCTGCCCAGGCTACTGCCCCGCAGCATCCTCTGCCACCCCACCACGTCCCCTGCCGAACGCCCGGCTGCAGGTCAGCCACTGCCAGAACCTCCATCCTGGGCCACGAAATCCCCAGCTGATCCCAAGGCCAGGAGAGCATTCCCATGGCAAAGCAGCACTCCCGTCTCAGAGGTACATCTGCAGCTGTTGGTACCCTAGCGAGAGCGGAATCCTCCGCAGTCATTCATGGCCAGTTTACATCATTTTATGAGATCTGAGCCCAGTGGAGGGACTCTATGATCACTGTAATAGCATGCGGACCGTAGGATTGCCTCCTGGAAGCGTATGCGTTACCTGTGAATGTATCTCAGTCACGTGTTAACACCAAAAGCCGATCCCTCCACTGTCCATCCCCCTATAATTTTCCTCACGTCCAGCAAAGCCACCCCAAAGCATACGCATACGTGTGGTTTCTTCCTCCTCAACCTACCCTGTTGTAGAAACTGCACCTCCCGTAAATCAAACCCGGTTTGTGTGCCGCACGGTTCCAAAAGGAGAGGCGGCGTGACACGCGGAACGCTGTTCTGTCCCGTAGTTGGTAGCTGCTGTCATTTTCAACCTCTGCAGTTGCTCTACCATATGCCGAATTTGTAAAGTCTTGTTCACCGTTTTTTTCCCTCCCTTCACCAGAGAACAGCTCTTTAGGGGAGAAACATGGAGCTGACAATTACACTGCTTCCCGCTGTGAATAAACTGTAGGACATCCCTAGCCATCAGGCTTTACAGGGAGACTTAAGAAGTATCTTTAGCCTTTCTTCCCTGTGTTGATGAAGTTACAAAGTGAGGCACAAGCAGTTTGACTATAAGATTAGAAATCAGCCAGGAAAAATGATTCTGTTTTAATGTACCGTGGTTGCTTTATGTTGACTCCTGGATCGCTCGGGCAGAAATGATGGGGAAAAAGTGGGAGAAAATGAAACACTAATTATTTTTATCGTTAATGATCACTGGCAAAATAAATAGAACATTTAGAGATTCTGGCATATATGAGATTGTGTGTATTTATTCAAGCCACATTGTCACCCAGGACCACATCTCACATGACGAGGAGCAATTAAAGGAAAATGTGTCCAGGCTATGCCCCTGCCAAATGGAATCACGACCCTTCTTTTGGCAGCCTCATGCATGAGTCCCCTCCCCTTGGGGAACACCAGGCAGTAGCTGATTTGCCAACTGACGTGATACATACATTTTTTTGTGCACGTATGTCATGTTGGTGACATTACGCACTCGTTGAAAACAGAGCTTATACCTCCGCATAATGCCCTATTTTTAGTGTCGCTTGGATGTTCAGAGACCAAGAGTAAGGTCCAAGGAGAGAGGCAGTGTCTCTTCATAGGGCGATTGCTTTGTTCCAAGTCAAAATTCACAGCCATTTGATTTTGAAATACACTGTACCGTATATACAGATATAAGTGTATTAAATTACCTAGTTTGCATATAAACAGCTGTGGATATAGTAGCTGAGAGCACCTGGGGAGCTGTATACTACAGACATAGGATTTTCTGTACAATTTATTCAATTAAAGTGTGAAATGTGTCTGAAAGAGTTATTTGAAGGGCTTTTGTTCTCCTGCACAATTTCTGCCTCCCACTCCCTTCTTTCTTTTGTGCTGAAGTCCCAGAACACAGCTCAGAAAGGGAATAATGAAGTAAGAAGTATCCAGGAAGGACACGCAGCTACGCAGCAAAGCAAGCTTAGCAACATCACTTACAGTATTCCTGGTTCCTAGAGGAGATTTGAATAACTGTCCTGTATATTTAAAACAAAGCTATTCATTAGAATTCAACCTGTTTATATTTCCTCTATAACAAATATTTTCTTTATTTCAAATAAAGACATCTCACTAGCTGAAGGAACGTTGCAATGACTTAAGGACCAAAGCACAATAAACATAGTGAGAAACTTTATACAGAATCACATCTAACCTAAATGTGATTTAATTCATCTAGACGTAGCTACAGCTCAGCTTGTTCCAACTCCCTGATCAGCTTGGCAGTAGCATTCATACAACACCTGAACTGGGATTTTGTTGCCTCAACATGGAAGTTTCTTGGCATTTTAGGCACCGTGGAGTATCTGGACTGGCCTCCAGATACTGCGTCGGAAGGTTGCAGGTCCTCCTATGTCCTGCATCCTATCTGCCAGGTGTGTGGGTGTCTTCGGCATTTGACGGCACTGGATAGTTGCGCTTCAGCAAGTGAACCCTGCCCTTACAGGCTAAGAGTGAGGTTGCTCATTTGTACTTAGCGGAGAAAACACAGAAAACGTGCTGTTTACTTGTGAAAGTCACTCACAAGGCACTGAAATGAAGGCAAGGGAACAAAACCTCCAGATTTCCATCTTGAAAACATAGCTCAGTTGAGGCTGTAAGTCCTTTATTTCTGCAGACCAACTAAACGAGCCTTTGCTTCCCCGCTAGCCATTGCAAAAACAAAGAGGAATACTATCTGCACAGCCAGTTTCCACTGCAGCGTCCGTAGTGCCTCCGCTTCTGACTACCTAAGTCTGAAGTTTAAACAACTCAGTAAGGGACGCCGTTCCTCTACAGCAAGTGCATCCAAAGATGCCCTAAGTCCCTGTACAGAGGGAGAGGTCTTGCGCTTGCACTAACCGGGTAGGTTTTCCTCACATATTGCCCCCCAGTTTGAAAACTACGCTAAGAGAAACTTCCTATTTGTTGGCAACAGCAAGTGGCTTTTGTTAATCCACGTTTGCCAACCCAGACTACGTATTCACAAATCATCCAGGACTGTCTCTTCATACCGAGTCTGCTGAAAAAGGAAAAGAACAAAACCCCTGGCCAAGTCAGAGTCGCTGCTCCAGGCGCAGCAGCCCATGCTGTCACCGGAGAGCCCATCACATAAATAATGCTGCTAAGAACTTGTAAGAACTAAGACTTTGGGGATCCCATCCTCAGTCCCTCATTCATAATATGTCTGTTATGTCAGCTCAAGAACATGACTTTCAACATGTGTCTTACTTAAAGACCATCTCAGATCACTCTTCTGTTCTGCCTGTATAGAACAGTACCTTCTGAACCGGGATCTGAGTCAGTGGTACAGTATTCTTCTAGGTGTCCTGTTTCTCCCCTTGCTAAAGAATAACTGTAGCACCGAATTACAAAAGCGCTGCCATTAAATACAGATTCGGGTTTTGATAAGCATGATTGTAAACTGTTTCACAGGAGAGAGGAATCATAATATATTCTCAAATTTATAATCGGTCATTACAGTCATTAAAGTCCAATATAATTCCCTTAACATAATCCACCTATTTTTAAATTAAATCTAGTAGGTATAAATCAGTAAGAAAGGTGCAATAATTAACTGGGATCATCCTGTGAACACAGAAACTCCTACTGGTGATTAAGCGTAATGCTTATGACAAAAAAATCCCAAGCCCTAGTACTTCAGTACTCAAAAATATCATTCACATTTAGAAAATTTTGCAATTGTTCCAGACTAACCTTTTGTCCAGCTAATACAGTGGCCGGGTCCGTGTCTTTGTGTGGTTATAGCATGAGACAGCATTACTTTTACCAGCACCCTAATAGCCGAAGTGGAGGTAGACACCACTGATAAACATGAGAAGGTAAAACACGAGCCAGGTACGGTACTCATGAAACCCACCCTCCCTACAATTTCCAGAAAATAGAGCAATCAGATAAAAGGCTACAATTTCAGACACGACTGCCTTGCCAGAATCGTACTGTTCGTTTGCATGGGTCCGTAACTGCTCGGCGCTATACACTCTCCATACAGCTAGAGAGAGAAAGAATTGTTTTGTCCTCCCTCGCAGGCTGCTGGTGGTTTCCAGAGGCAGGAATGCCTACGCTGTGCGTTCATTCCTCCAGCGGCTGCTTACGTGAGGAAAGACTTCCCATGCCCACTTTTTTGCTTTGATGTCGTGTTTTTTCCATGTCTCAACAAATATTTCTATAGCTGCTCATAGCCTTTCTGCAGCGTAGGTGCCCCAACAGCAAGATGATTCCTGATGGTTTAACAAGGTTACGAGCAGCAGCGTAAGCACTCGGATCGTCAGCAGACCCGGGGAGGGGAACTGGGTTGTTTCAGAGTTGTGACACTTGATGGAAGGGGTAGAAATGTTTTTTCTTTTCAATAGATGTTCATTTCTGCAGTTGCTGATGGTATAGATCGGGACTTTCCAGGATAAACTTCTCCAAGTTGAACAGTTTTTCAGAGCCAACATGTAATTCAAAGACATTTAGTACAAGCAGTTGTTCAATTTATCATCTTGGAGTGCCAGCATTTTTAATAAAACGAACAAACAGGCACCTCATGGCAAAGCAGGGTGAAATTACTTTTTTTTTTTTTTTGTAATTAGACTTCAGACAATGTTATATTATGTAGTTAAGGGAAAGGAACTTTGCCTCAAATTTCAAAGTGGTGAATCTCAGTTTAACTGCTAATAGCAGTTAACACAGATGGCTAAAAAGAGTAATTATCTTCTTTAGCTTTCTACCACCTGCCACAAATGAACTGTTTTCTTTAATTGCTCAGAATTACTCTTAATCACACAAAACAGATACTTAAATCCTAGTCACATATTGCAACTGAAGAGCAAGATTTTAACCCTAAGCATGCGACTTAAGAAATTACCACCCTGGCCAAGAGTACAATGCTGGCTGTCTGCCTTGACAGATGAAAAGATTAATCCTGTCTCTTCCAGGTAGGAGCAAAGTTTGCAGGCTAATCGTACAAGTCCTGTAGTCTGATCCAAGTAATTACAAGAGCAAGCAAAAGGCTATATCCACAGTAGCAGGGGAAAAAATCACACCACTTCTTCCTGCTGATACGCTTTCTCTAACAAATGGTCATTTTTTAAAGCCACACAATCAAATAGACTTATCTCAAAAATGACTTACTGAAGAACTTAAAGATGTAACGTTAACTCTACCTGACTGATGAGTCAAAGCTTTTTTAGATTCCTGGAGATACTTTAACAGAGGTAATAATCCCGATTCCACCGGGGCATCATTTTGAATTAAATCGATGTTAGGCATTTAAAAATCCCAACGTGACACCCTTTGGTGTAGCTTTCTGGCTACATTCTATCTTATAACAGCAATTCTTGCCCCCCACCATTCGGGTGATGTGTTCATTGGAAGAACCGAAAGTATTCCCTTTCTTCTTGACTACCGTTCTTGCTGTCTGAACGAAAAAATGACAAATTCAGCTTCTGCAGAAGAACTCGGAAGCCATCGCTTTCATTCTGCCTGCTGAATCACCACATTAAATAGAAAAAGCACTAATACAAATCCTGAGTTTTAGACAGATCTGTGTGCTTAAGAGAAAGGAAAAAGCACCAAACCTACTGTTCCATGAGTTACAAAGTCAGTAACTCTCCGTCACCATTTCTCCCAAGTTTGTTAGAGAAAGTTCCCAAGCGAATTTATACACAAGGTGATAAGAGGAAAATTACGGTGCACACCTTTTAAGAAGAACTTTTTTTAAATGAAAACCAAACCCAAGCAAACAGTTTCATTTCTCAGTATAAAATCATCTACAGTAGAAGTGATCTGTACTGTATTACACCTTTTTGAGAACAAATATCATTTTTTAAAAATCATTATTTTAAAATTAGATAAACTCACTAAAATAGCGCTGTTTAGCATCTTCTTGCTGTTCCAGCTTTGTGTTTTTAAATGTATGAGTGGCAAAGGCAAAAGGAATCATTTAGAAGCACAGACCTGGAAAACAGCCTTAAGAAGCTTGTATGTGTTCACCAATCCAAGGATAAACAGAGAGCTAAAATACAAAATTGGCGTTGACCGAGAAACTCTACAGAAAACTATTTCTGAATTTGATCTTGCTGGAAGCTCATTACCTGTGGCGCTGGTGCTGTAATGTTTATGCTGTGCTCCACCTTAGTGAGAGTTTCTAGCTAATAAATTCCTTTAACTAGTCTGACTCCCACTTCTAAGACAGCCTCAGCTGGACAAAATGTCTGTGAGTAGGTGTGAGAAAGAAGGGGTCTGACTGCATCATTGCCCCTGGGTATTTATAACCACAGCCGGGAAAGTTAGTCTAATAATAGCATTTACCTTTGTTACTTGGTAAATAACAAACTGTTATTGGACAATTACAGTAAAGGTCAAGATCCACTTTCTTTTTCTGTGAAGAAACATGCTTACTCTGTGTTTTAGCTTCAGTTAAAAAGTGCTTTTCATAGTGTAGTGTAGCACAGGTTTGACTGTATCAGAGCTTATGACGCTGGCTTAATTTAACGGTAAAAGATAAGAATTTTTCAGTGGCGCTCGCTCAGGTACCCTTATTACCATCCGGCTCCAGCTTTCATATGGGTTTGCTACAATAATAATAATAATAAGGGTTCATAAAATGTCACTATTTTCATATAAATATTGTCCAAGTGACAATAGGTTTTTATAATCGGCTCCAGCGGTGGCCAGCGAACACTCTNATAGTGTAGTGTAGCACAGGTTTGACTGTATCAGAGCTTATGACGCTGGCTTAATTTAACGGTAAAAGATAAGAATTTTTCAGTGGCGCTCGCTCAGGTACCCTTATTACCATCCGGCTCCAGCTTTCATATGGGTTTGCTACAATAATAATAATAATAAGGGTTCATAAAATGTCACTATTTTCATATAAATATTGTCCAAGTGACAATAGGTTTTTATAATCGGCTCCAGCGGTGGCCAGCGAACACTCTCTGCCAGTGTGCTGTTGCTGGGAGCGCACACTGCTGCAGGAAATGAAAACAACTTCAGAAGGAGGAAGGATTAAATACAATCAATCCATCACTGTATGATAAGTAACAGGCTTTTGGAGTTTTAATGGACTAAATAGTGTAATGTGTTTGGTTTGCTAACCACAGAGTTTAATCAAGTATTTTTACATTTTTAAACAGGAAATGGCCTTTTCTCCAAAGCATATACACATTTGCAGCGCATAAATCAGATCCTGAGTCCCGTGGATCCTGATCTCATGGTCTTTACCATGCAATTAACTTTTTCTGAAGAAACCTCCGGTCATTCCGGTAGCGCAACGTGATTCGATGACTTGTCGCTGCTGTTTTTCCATCATTTTGCCCCGTTCAAGCTCTTGCCTCAACGCTGTTCCTCTAAACCATTTTCAGGCTGTGGATCAGCCCCAGACCCCATCCCGGGGTGAGCTACCGGAGCCGCCCAGCGATGGCACGGCCATTCGCCACCCAGACCTCCCGCGCCACGTTCCCTGCCAGGCAGAACACCCTCTGGGCCAGCAACTGCAAACACCGCTGCACGGCCTCATCCCACCTTTCATTCCTAACCCCTTCCCTGAGGACGACCGTGGTTGCTTTAAGCCCAGCCTGCACGGTCCTGCGCCCCGCTGCCCTGCACGGGTATCCCCAGCCACGGCTGCTGGAGAGGGGAAGGCTCACGGTTAGAGTACTGAGCACAGTATGGGGTTTATTTAACACTGTACAAATGTCAGGTTTTCGACAGGATAGCATGTAGCTATGACAGCTGTCTTTTAAATTATGCAGAAGAACAAGCTGAGGACAAACACAGCCGAGCAGCGGCTTGTTAAAGGAATCTACTGAATACAGCGATGTTTATTCCTTCAGAAAACCCATAGTATCGTTTTGCAATAAAATCAGGTAAAATTGTAGGTGCAGGTGTTTTCTGACATGCTTGCTAGGTATCATGATATAAATACATATTNATATAAATGATAGCAGGGAAACAGATACACATTAATATCCCCCCCCAAATTCTTGAGCATTTTACAATTTTTAAAAAAATGGGAAATGCATTCAAAAACTGCACCCATGGGTGGAAGTGTTTAAGCTAATAAAACTGCGTTTATTTCATCTTAGATTGTAACCTTCTTCTGTAGCTATTTTTTTCTTTCATTGGCATTTGCTTTCTATTTATTTGCTTCCTTAGTACTATCTTCTGTGGTATCATGCCACCATGACCAAAGTGACAGACTTTTGTCTCTGCTGGATTAATCAGTGTGTTCTTTGATCCATAACATATGCTCCTAGTAGACATTTAGCGTCAACATATTCAAGATTTGTGGGCTGGCAGTTCGGTGCCTGATGTTAACCTAGCCGATAGACAGTTCGGAGTATTTAATTTTTTATTTTTTTTTTGTTTTAGCCTGCCGTCCGTCCATAATAGAGCTTAAACAACAGAATAAAATATGTGATGTTAAATATTTGGGTTGATATCTTTGCTTGGAGATTTTTTTTTTTTTTTTTTTTCTGGGTGAGAAAGCACTGAGAGGCTGCCCAGGCAAATATCAGATCTCCATAGGCACAACACGTGTATTTTTATGCACATCTTCAGCATAGGGTTTGTGTAATCATGGTCAGGGAAGCCTGTCCTCAGGAAAGAGGACATGAGCTCCACACCACCACTTCTGAGGTCCCGGGGACCTGTCCAGGACCTTGCTACGCTGACAGTGCTCCAGGGGCATGGCCGGGCGCTACGGCCGATGGAAAAGCCCCAGGGGCAGTTAGTTAGGTTTCCAAAAACTGGCCTGCTGTGACTTAGGCTTGAGAAGACTTTGCGGTGAGAACCCAAAGCCAGTCTGCTGGGATGGTGCTGGAGGCGGGCGCAGGAGAGCTGGGGTAGCCCACGGCATCAGGAGGAGCCGGGCTCCTTCCCACCATGCTCTTCCCATCCTCGCCCTGCCTCTTCCCAGGGGACGAGGACCAACACGGGGCTGCAAAAGTGGGCGGTGGAGACCAAGTTTTATTTCCTCTAGGTGCTGTGTGAAATTGTGAAACAGGTCTATCCAAGGGAACAGGGGAAGGGCAGGGTAACGAACAGGAGGACTAGGGTGGTAACCCAAGATATTTTTCCTTTAGTATATCAATTAAATAAAGAATATCGATTAATGAGATTCAAACTATTTAATTGTTTTTTCATTGAGAGGTGTAGCACGTGATTTATGGCTCAGCTGCCCCTTTACTGATCGTACTGCTATAAAGTGCTGCATAATATATTGCTCCTTGCTATGTGACGCACAGATAGAAATGGCAAGTGTAAAATGGGATTAACTGCCCTCAAAATAGCCTGGGCTTGAAATTACTTATACAAGACCAGTGTCAAAACTCCCTTTGAGTTCAGGAGGTGCTGAATTGTCTCCTCATCCCCCTCTTCTGCGGTACACAGGCACATCCCTGTCCGTGGCAGACCTGCACAGGGCCCCGGAATAGTACGTGTAATACAGAGGAGAGAGGATCTATTTTATGTTTTTTTTAAAAAGCGCTGTCCTGCCATGAAGAGTTAAACAGAAAATGAATGGAGAAACCAAATGTCAGCTGCTCCCTTAGACTTCAAGGTTCAGGAAACTCTGCTTAGTGGGAGTGGGAAAAGACTGGCAGGCTGAAACGTAAAAGAATAATTGTATTATAAGAAGATTATGGGAGATTATTTTTCTTGCGGGCCCCAGATTTCTGCAAAAACAATCCTGAATTGCATCCTACAAAGCAAAACTAATTCACCCATTCCTCTAAACGACAGGGTTTTATTAACTGCGTATTCATTTGGTGCGCGCAAAATTAAAAATGGGCTCGTATTACAAAACTTTACATGCATCTTTCTTGTGTCTGACAACGCGGAGTGCAACGCGATTAACAACGTGGCAGCTCATAGCACGAAGAAAAATAATTGTTTTTTCAATATACAACCCCCATAATGATTCGGAAATCAATATGCATCCTCAGAGAATTTCCCCCAGCAGAGGTTTGTAGGAAGCAGGGTGGCCTGCCTTCATTTCCTTATGAATGTGAAGCTGTTGCAGCCCTGGCTAGCCTGGCCTTTTTTATTTTAATGTTTAACTATAACCACTGGGACTGGAATCATAGCTTCTAGTGGCCTAGTATGAATATTAATAAGACACTGGGCCATGGAGTTCCTTGCTGATTTTGACAGTTTAAAGGATCAGTTAGTTAATTAGAAGATGACATGGCACATCGCATCCCTTGGCTCCATCCTGCCTTCTGTCTCCTCTTTTCATTTTCTTTTTTGACACGTTAGATTACATCATTACTTGTAGTTTCACTTGTTAGCCACACCATGAAATGAGAATATTTTAAGCTGTAATTACTGTGATTTCTCTCCTCTGCTAAGGACATGAAACTCAAAGAAACTTGAATTTCAAAGACTTAGGAATACATGCTTGGTAGTTTATAACCTTCTAACTACAGCCAATAACCAGAAAAAGATTGTAAGTAGCACAGAAAATTGTGTTGATCATCATACTGGCAACCAAGCTAGTATTTTAAGTAGGCACCCCTATCGTCTGTGCTTTATTTGTGAGTTACTGAATGCTTTCATAGACGTATGTCTCAGAAATCCAGAGTCTCTTCCCTGCAGCCGTGAAATGATTGTGCCTCTAGACATGAACGTGCAATCCACTACATCGGTTGCATTGTACTACCCCAAAAAAAGTATGAGTTTTCTGTCATCGGCATAGTCGGAACAGACAAAAATAGCGTGAACAGAAAGCACGGTACTATGGAGCAGCCCTCTCATTTGGGGGAACAACAAAGGACAACAAGGACGGACAGGGGATAAGAAATTGCATGGAAACATTAACTTATTTCTCAACTACACCTGCTATCCTAAAATAGACCAGCCACAGCCCAAAACATAAAAATAAAGAAAATAACCTGCAAAGCTACAGTCGTACCATAAATCATACAAACTTCCAAGTTTTGCATCCCAGTGCCATACTGCAGTTAGCCATCGGGGCAAATTTCTGGGCAAGTAATAAGAGTTTGGAAGAACCACAACCACTTGTTTTGTGTATTACTAGATAATCTCATTAATTAATATTTTTCTTCTAACTTACATTCCCTCCGTAAAATTCTTACCAAGGACCTTGGATCTATTTCTGCAGGGAAACACGTGCGCATCTTACTTTCTCAGTAGGCTTGCCAGTCTGCAAACAGAAGAGTCTGCAGGAAAATCGGGATGCAGTTTATGCATTGTGGAAAGCCTGCAGCTCTGGGGCTTCCTTGGCAATCACAAGATTAGTGGGTAAATGTGTGTTCCAATAGGAACGATCATTTCTGGGTTATTGCTGGAATTCATCACTATGTCTGACTGCCTTTGTACTTTCACGTTTCTTTTATCAAATGTTTGTATTTGTGTGTTCGTTTCAATACTACTTAATCAATACTGGTTATCAGAATATGTATTTTGAGGGAAGAAGTTGCAGAGGAAGTGTATCTACATAATAACTCTCTGCAGTTAGCCAATACAATGCCCTACGTAGGTAATTTATTTTTTTCATTAAGGTAAACATGTAACCTCCCATTGATTCACAGGGCTTCACAGAAATACAGTGCTAACAACAGCTGGAAATCGCTTCCATCACAGATAAAGCTAGGTAATGTTACCTACAGAAGGAACAAAGTTGGGAATTGTGTGCTCTCCAACAGCGGACTTGACTCATTGAACTAGAATTCCTTGTTCAAGGTGAACCAAGTTAGGCATGAAAAGCCTCCTCCTTGTACCAGAGAAGGGCTTAACGCGTTAGAGTGTCTTTTATCAAATCGATGTTATTGCAATAGTATCGATTTTATAATGAAACAAGACATGAACCGGCAGCGCTGCAATTTCATAGGGTAGTGAGACTCTATGGTAAAGAGGACAAATGGAAACCAAACACGACGCTGTATTGTTGGTGTATTTCGTGCACTAAGCAACAGAAAATGGTGCACGGGAGCGCTCGGTAGGACCTGTATTCTTCAGGATTATGTCTTGGTTGGTGCTGCGAAAGCACAGGTGAAGTTTGCAGCACAGGCACAGCCTGTCTCTGGGACTGCAAACCAGTCGGAGTCCCCACGTGCCTCCGTTACTCTTTTCTCTTACCCCATCTGTCTAATCAATGTTGACTGTACTGTTGCTGAAGCGGGGCCGACGGCTGCTCCAGGTGTGCAGTACCCAGCAGAGTCCTGCGGTCACTGCTGGCCCCTCTGTGTGCCCACACTGGCATTAATCACACAGACCAGTTCTGGAGCTAATGCCAGCCTCCTTCAGTGGACATGCATCTTCCCCAATGCCAAAGACAGAAATGAACACTTACATTTCCTTTGTTCCTAAAAGCCTTAAATCCCGTTTCGTTCAAGGTCTCCTCATCTTCTGGGTCTTTCCTGCACAGGAGCTCTAGCTGCGAATTAGCAGTCAGATTCCTCATTGTCCACCTGAACCTAGAAATGAACACAAAGGCAAACATATAAGCAACTTCTTTCATTTTGACTGCCATTTACCATTAATACTTAATATTCCCACATATCCTTTTCATCAGATGGTTAATGTAAAACCTAATGAAGCATAGCTGGCATCCTTGTTTTGCTCTGTTTCAAATTAAGAGTGGAGCAGTAAAAACTGAGAAATGAAAGTTAATACCTTTTCAAATAGAAATGGCTTAAAGTCCATAATACGAATGCAGTAGCTAAAATAGAAAAGTGAGTGAAGACTGTGCTCCTTAGCAGGTCTTGGCCATATATTATTAAGCATTATTCAGCTGACCCTAAGGGGAGTTCATCTGGAGACATTAAGGTCAAAGAGCAGAAGCATTTGGACACAGTCAAATGGATTTTACACCTTTGTATCTTTCTGACATTACTGTTTTGCTTCAGCAAACTGCCTAATATCAGATATATCCTACCGGGTACCTTTCTAAATCACTTCAATTTTCTTTGTCCCTGGGCTACAGTTATATGATCAGGATCCAAAGCTATCTCAGACGATGATATACTATTTTACTTGCTCGTTTGTATTAGAATGAACTTTATTAGCTTTTGGGCACATGTCTATCAGTTTTAAAGATTAAGTATTATGTCAATAGTTTTTATGCAGCGTTCAAGTACACTGAATCATTTTGCTTGCTCTGAGATTATTAAAAGCGTATTATCGCTTTTACAGAAAGCATTTTTATTTTAAAATGAACCATCACTCACAGCAGTCTGTGCTTACCAATGCTATCCCTCTAAAGTGATACTTCACTGCAAAATCAAAGTGGGGATAGATGCTCTGTAAGTAATTTCAGATCTGAGAGCATGCGAACCTCGTAAACACAAGCGTATAACTAACATTTGACTCCACACTCCTATGCTTTCATTATCCGCTTTCTTCCTTTAAATATTCTTAATTTTGTATTTTATATTCTTGTAACTGCTAACAATAATCACGGCGCTTTTACCGTGTAAAAACTGACAATTTGCGCAGGCTTGAATTTGTCATTCTTCTTAAACAGAAACTATCTAGTTAAATAACCCATAAAAAATTACAGAGATGAGCTTGGCTGTTCCAGTATCACAACCAGGAAATCAAAGATGCTTTTTTGCAAGGAAGCTGAGGTTTCAGCTAACATGAAAGAAGCTTTTGGAGCACAAATCCAGCCTATAATCAGATTTTCTCATTTCCTTGCCAGTCTTCCATACTTTTGGTTTTGTGGTTCGTAGTGGCTGACTACATTGTGGCACGAATGGGAAAACGGACGAGGATAGCGCGCCGGGGATTTGAGCTAAAGAACAACGCTTTCAAGTGTGGTCGGCCTCCAGGGCCCTCACTTGGGCATTGCTAGGCTTGAAGTACCACAGCTGGCAGATGGTGATTTTGGAGCTGGTTTATGATCAGGTGAAAGAGCACTCCTTTTTTTGATTAGTTCATTCGCTGGCCTCAGTAGCTAAAACCCCGTTTCGCCCGCTTCCATCACGGTGTCACCACCGTAAACCCAGCGCGTACATCCTCTGGTTCAGGGATCGCCTTTTGTCTTAATCTTTGACCGAGACCTCGTGGCGCCGCTGTCATAGACACCCAGATCGGCAGCCCACAGTAGGAGGGGTTTCGTAGTCCACAGGTCAGCTCTTAGCATCCTAATTCTCCCCATCAGAAGGTCTCAGTGGCATATTAAACAGTTATTTACCCTATTCTGACCTCATCATTTCTGCTTCATGAAGGACTGAATTAACACAATGGCGTTCTCTTATCTCCTGGCCTTGCAGCGCTTACAGTGATGGTGCTCTGATGTTCCTGTAACACTCCTGTCCTTCTCAAGTGGCGTAAATTAAAGAGAGAGCAGACTCCTTAAAGAGCTTAGAGGACAGAACAGTTCCCTCAGTGGTTTAACAATAAATATCACTGCATTTAAGTTACTTCGGAGAATTGGAACTCTTTCAGAGATGCTAAGTGGAGCAAATAAGGATCTCAAGACTTCAACATTAACTGATGGGAATAAAGCCAATGTTTTACATTTGCTTTCACATCCTCTCTTGTGGCATGTTTTAGTTTAAATATTTTGGCTCCAGTCTCGACGCTTCCAATGCATAGGCAGATTACTATGCCCATATGCAAAAAAAATGCAGAATTGAGATCTTTTTGCTGTTATGTTTAGAGTATGTATTTAACTGTTGTGCCTGCACAAAGCCATAGAAAATCGTGGTTTGCTTTCACGTATTCGACAAAAGACTTTTTTGAAGGGTATTTTTAAAGTAGATCCACGCTAATTAAATGTATTACTAAGAATCCAGCGCTTCACAGCTATCGGCGGATTGCAGTGTTGAACATCTGCAAGTAAACACCAGGAAGCAGAACTCAATCTGAACACGTTCTCAACAGCGAGGCACTCAAGCTTTAATAGAGCTAACCCAATGGCTAAAATGCTTAAAAAGCATCTTAACAGACTGTGAAAAACTCCAGATACTTAATTTAAAGTACAGTTGTGTCGCACGGTGTTCTTTCGCACCACTCTATGTAATCATAATCTGTAGAGTTTCCTGACTTCTGTTTATATAGCACACGAACGCGAGAATTATTTATAAAGTCACAGCTGTTCTCTTTCCTAGCCTTTGTTTCTCACAAGTCTTAAATATTTGTAAAAACAAGAAAAGTAATTAAAGTTTTGATACATTAAGCAAACATTTCCCCAATCACACAGCCTAAATAGAAATCATTTGTTTAAACAGAACTTGCTAAGTATATGTACAAAAATACAATGTTAAATAGTTACTACATACTAGGAAAGCCAACTTGCACTTAAAGAAACAAAATAAACAGTGCCAAACCGTTACTAATATTGCAGTCAGCCACTCAAACATTAGGAACTCCCAGAACCGAGTGCAACGGTTTGGTGTTTGCCCAGCTCTGTGAAGTAGCTATGTGCCATCTGCTCCTCGCACAAAGGACATGAGTTTATTCTTGCTGGTGGGAACTGCTGTCGAAGAGCCAACACTTGGCAGCCCGAGTCCTTACCCTTGAAAAGCTGGCAGAGAGTGCTTTTTAGCCTTTGAGTTCCCTAATAATGTTCCCCTCCAGGGTGCAGGTCCCTCACGAGTGCTTTATTTCCCTCTTTATTCTGATTCACCGTCCCGTGCAGACAGGCAGGACCCCTCAAGTGCATTGGTCTCCAGTGGACTCCCCTTACCTGCCAACACTTGACGGGCTTAATTGTGAAATAAATCAAACATTTCAGTAGTGAAATTTATACTGGGCTTGTAGTTACAAGCTGAGAGATTGTCGTTTGCAACTAAGACAAATACAAAAAGCAAAACCAGCCTGTGGTCTGTGGCAGGATTCCCTCCTCGCCGTCACCCCTCGTCTGTCCAGGACATCCAGCTTCCCGGAGACAAGAGCAGCACCCTGCCCTTCGTGGTGGCCATGCAGTCTGGCTGCTTTCCACCTTCTGTTCCTTGGGAATCAGCTTTTGGACACAAAAGCAAATGTCTGATAGTCGGAGCCAGGTATCTTGGTAAAAGGGATTTTGCAGACTTGGTCACATGCAATCAGTCAGGGAGCAAGTAATCTAGATAAATGCTAATGAAAGCTCTTGCTGGCACCTTGTGTATTCAAAGGCTATTTACTATTGTTCCTAGTCAGCTGGCTCGCTAACTTCCCCCTCAGTCTGTATTGCTCAGATTCAGCCGGGACCGCCACAATATTCACATTACACGTAATATAAGCCATCCGCTACGCGTACATTTCGTTAAGCTCATTATCCGTGGCACGCTGGCGAGACCACACATGACACGTTGTTAACGCAGATGACAGATCCCGTAACGAGCTGCCTTATCTGGACAAACCAAAGGAAGCCAGATTCCCGCCACCACGTACGGCACACGTTGACGAGGGCTCCTGTAGCGCACGGGGCTTGCCTGTGTTAACCTATGTTCTAAAGCAAGCGTAGTCACACCATTAACATCTACCCCACCCCGGCGGCTCTTCCTGGCTGGCTGGGTCCAGCCGTGAGGAGCACCGAGATCTCTTTGTTCTTGGTATCAGTCCTCGGACCTTACAGAGAGCGCCTGGGAAACAGAACTCAGACCTTCCAGCATCACCCACCAACCTCATGTATCGCGGAAGAAGTCTTGTAAGAATTAAACTGAAAACTTGTAGCTACTTTTTACCCAGAACACGCAGACTGCAACAGCTTACGAGCTGACCAAATTTAGCAGATTTCACAGGGAGAACGCACACCATCCCCATGCCAAACTTGTTTCGAATTATGGTGATACTAAAACCTCCTCAAAGAAAACGTATCCAGAATTTCTTAACACGGGCAAACAACGTTGGGGTTTTTTTCTGTAATCTTACTCTTGGAAATGACTGAAACACGTCAGCTGAAGTGTACCGTTAAAAGCAAAAATCGGCCTTGGACAATGCCCAGAACACAAGTTTGCAGCCCAAATGTTTAAAGTTTGGCAAAGTACGGTAAAAACTAGTCTGTATTAACCTGAGGCAGCACTACGCTTCCTGCCTGTGAGATGAATAGAGAAATGCGAATTAGATTTCAACAATGGAAAACATCTCCGTTGAGGTAAGCGCTGGCCTGACTGCCGGGCTAGCTTATTTACCAAAGCAACAGTGCAACAAAGCCAACTGCACCATTAAGCCACGCTGTTTGCTGCCGAGCAACGTGCTGAGGCTTTGTTAGCCGAAGAATCCGAAACATCGTATTTATGGGATCGCTCCACTCTTTCATCAAAACAAGAAGTCTTCTGCTGGACTTACTCTCCTGCCCTGATTGACGGATTAGCATTTTGAATCAGATGAAACATTATCGCACGTAGTCCATCATGTTACTATAGGAAAATAATAAATAGGGGCATTTCCATTGAAACTAGAAATGAAATATGCCACATGTTTTGTTTTATTTCTCATCAGATCCAGTTGCATGCTATTTCTAAAAAAATTCCTCACCGAACCCAGCCACCTGAACTGAGCTACAACATTTAAATAGCAACTAGTATTTAAGAAGAAACTTAATTGCATGGGGGGAAAAAAAATATCATAGGCAACATTTTTGAAAGTTAGATGTTAACTTGCTTAATCAAATTATATAACCAAAAATTATCAAAGCCATAAACTGTTTTACAATTTCATTAGGAATTTTTTTTTTTTAATTAATTCACTTATCGTCACCATCTTTTCTGCTTTTTGGGAACGCTAGTTCCCTCGTGCAAGAACTTTCCGGTTGTTCGAGATCCACAGCCACTGGCTGACAACCAACTTTGGAAAAGCCCGTAGTACGTGGTTGGCATAGCTAACCAGGGATAGCCTGAACCGTTCGTCAGCTCAGAGGGCCAGCAGTGAGATCCAGGCTACCTCTGTCGTGCTCTAACCTTGCAAGTTCTACCACCATTGCAGCGGTAATCTCATCGGGGAAACTGATACCAAGCCACAGCACAGGGATGGAGGCCCTGTCTGCTTTCAGATGTTGGGCAGGGATTTGAAGATTTCTTTATTTTCCTCTAAGCAGGGAGATTTTGCTACCAAAACACAGTCTCAGAGTTAGGGGGCCCCCTTCTTGCCACAGTTTCTACTTACTAAAGTTTAGTACTAAAACATACAGACAGTATGAACTGCACCTCAGCAGCTGATCGTTTTAACGCAAATTCTGAGTCGGTACAATTACAGCAATAGCTGGGTGTCCTACAAGATACCTACATGCAGGATGTAAAAGCTGCAGATGATCCTTGCACAACATTTCCATTGCCATCCACAGAAACTTGCTAAGCCAGTAGTCAGAAACCAGTTAGAGCGCCCCAGCGCGACGCGTGGCATTCTGTATCGGAATGACACTCTTGGTCTCATCCCTAGCTACTCCGTCGTCTTCTCTTCTTTATAGCAGAATGAACCGAAATAAGGATTGTAAAAATGCACACTTTCTGAATGCTTAAGCAATCGGAAACAGTATGGTCAATCCAAACCCGTAACACAAGGTAGGGTTTCCTACAGACTGGAAAATACCCATACAGTTTATAACTTATGCATACTTTCCTCGTTCGTTGGGCAGTTCGCTGGTGTTTTATCCTTCATATCTATGGCACAGGTTCCGTGTGGAACTAGGCACTCAAATAGTCATAAATGCCATATTTATCTTATTGTCTATCTTTCCATAATCTGGTAAAGCTTATATTTTTAATAAAACAAATAATATGGGAACCTGTCATTTACACTCTTCAAATTCAATGAGAGTCAGCAGCATAATGGCTGTTTTTCACTTGGTATAAATATTAATCTATAAAGATTAATCTAAAGCTAATCTATGAATATTAATCCAAAGCACTCTTTTTTTTTCTCCCTCCCCTCCCTAAAGCCACGTACACTGACATGCATCTCTCCTGTTTTGTCGCCAAGTCCTAGGGCTGCACGTAGGCTTTCAGGGATAGAGATGGCCTTTCTCTGTTGCGGTTGTTAAATGCCTGGTTCCGTCATCTCCTGCTATAAAACAGAGGCCCTCAGATGCCACCGCAGTATGAGGGAAAAAGAAACGCTACTAAACATATTCAACTTCGGCGCAGCCGCTGATGAGTTTTGTACCATTACATTCATTTTGTTGTGACTTATATTTAAACTGTACTTCGAGCCTGCTTAAATATGTTAAGAATTATCCTGAGGGACCGTAGTAAAATGTAGTCATGTTTATTTGTAATTGCTACAAAATGGTTTACAAAATTGTTAGTGTCTTTTATTATGCCTGCTACTGAAGCACTTGCCTGTTAATTAGAGAAATTTCAGCTGTCATAGCTGGCAATTATAGCTTCTGTATCACTGTCTGTTATGAATAGTCAATGCGAGCTGATTAATATGCATGAGTAGCAGTATATAGCGCGTGCATCGGAGCACAGTGCCGCAGCCGGAGCGGAGCGGCAGAGGGAGTGCTGTGTGCTGCCAGGGAAGGAGGGAGAGCGCAAAAGAAAAGAGCAGCGTTGCTCTGCGATACCACCGTGAGCTGTTTCGGTCCGACCGACCCACCGAGGGGTGTCCGGGATACCTGCATGCATGCTTGCTGTCAGAGATTGCTGTGGCTGCTCTGGTGAATAAGGAAGATTCTTTCTGCCGCTTACTTAAACATGGGATGCAGTTTGTGCACTCTGCAGAAGCAAGAAGAACAGTACAAGTTACTGTATGAAGTTTGTCAGGTAAAGAATAAGATTTCATTTCTGCAAGCAAATATTCTCTTTAAGGCTTCTGACCACTGTTAATGACAGGGAAAATGGAATACCAAAAACTGCTTAATAGAAGTAGAAATGTAAGGGGGTTTGCCTTACTTGATAGGTGCATGATAACAATCATGTTTTTGTGATGTACCTCTCCGTTCACACATGCAGAATGTCAAATATTTAAATGTATGCTATTATACATCGAACTTTTTAGAAAACTTTTAAGTCACAAAAGAGGACTCCAGTATATATTAGGCAAAATTTCTTGACGAGGGTCATAGCTTGGTCACAGGTTCTTTGAACAAGGTAGGAAAGACATGCAAGGAAGGTTTTGCATCTGTTTACAAGTACATAGAGACACTTTTTTCTGTGCAATGCATTCATTCAGTGCTCGGTCCGGTCTTTAAGTGCCTGTTCCTGCCAATGTGAGTTTTTATGTCTAGTTGTTGTCGGTTTTGCACCTCTGAGAGTAGAAATACCAGCTAACAAATAATTAGAATTGACAGCAGATCAAAACTACTACTCTACCCATCTTTAGATGTCAAATTATTCATATTAAGCATGTGATAAGTTTTCTAAATATGTGGTAACAAACTAACATCTATTACAAAAATGTTGTTTTCTATGTTCCTGTTTTTTTCTTCTGTCTGTATTATCCCTCTCTGTGAAATTTCTTACTCTGTCACATCTGAAGCATGATTTGGACCAAAACAGCGTGATGGAACCGTGCAAAGCGATGGGCAGGTGTTTAGGGACGTACTCCTACTCACCTCTTTTGAAACAGTCGTAGGCGGAAAGCTTATGGTTAACCCCTAAAAACCCGAAGTGGGTTGTCTGTGCAAACACTCCAGATAAACAGAAACCACCCAGATCCTTCAAGCTGTACCCTACCACCTTGCTGTTCCTAAGGCTGTTTAGAGTAAGTGACAAATACCCCCGGTCACAGGCGCGTCGGGCCAGTTGACGTTTCCCAGCGCTGTCGTGTTCCGCTCTCGCCGGCAGAGGGAATTGCTCAGCGGTGCACGGGCGTGAAAGAAACCCTGTGTCTTCCCTGCCTTACCACCTGCACCTCATCCCAGCTACCGATGCCACGGACAACAAAGTGAATAAAATATGTGGTTTGTGTGTTATGCTGGTAGGGAAGGGATTAAATTTTCAACACGTAGTTTTGATCTAATTCTCGCTCACTCACCCAAAGGACACTGACACTTTGTGGAAGGAAAAAAAAAACTTGTGAGAGCAAATAGGAAGACATGTTTACTGTCATTTCTATTTATACTAACTCACTTCCACTTGCTAAGCTGCTATGCATGCAATGGTGGGAAGAATTTTAGAGAAGGGTAATCAGATTTCTCGGACGTTATTCTGAACTGAGAACTGGCTTCAGATGCTGCCTGCAGCAGCAGACCTGGTGCCAGGTATTGTTTGTGCGAATCCTCCGTTCAGATCAAGCAGTGGCCACGGTAATAGTTACGTGTCCCCCAGGGTCGCCAAGCTTTCAGGCAGCCTGGGTTTGAGGACTATCAGTGAATCGCATTCAGAAATGCAACAACCAGAACAAACTGAGGCAGCAAGAAATTATTAATATTTTGATTATTTAGGAAGCTTGCACATTTTTTGTTGTGAAATGAAGGCGGCAGAAAACCTGTGCAAGCTACTGACATCTCCTAACAGATGCAGGACAACATTCTTTAAATACATGTCCTTAAAATCAGTCACAGTCACAGGTCCCACTGATATCCGAGATGACTAAACTATCCGGTGCTGGCTGCAGGTGCGGATCTCTGGCAGTAGTTTGGATTTAGAAATCAACCTGCAAAGTGCTGCAGCCTTCTTTCAGCAATGTGTGGAGCACAGCGCACAGCACCCGCCGTTAACGTTGAGCGTGGAAGTCCTTTGGGGAAACATGGTTGGAATACCCTCAACTTCCACAGAAGTGAGACGTGCATGTAATCCTATAAAAGTGAGATTTCTAACATAGTGAAACCTGACTTTATTTAAGACCATAATCCCTCATTATTCCAGAATCTAAATTATGATGCGAAATTATTTTAACAGGGTACTACTTTGATTTCTCTGCTTCACAAGATAGGTGGGAGGGAATTCTGTAGCTTAGGGGGTATGTCCAGATAATTACATGTCACTGTAACCATAAAAACGCATCCTCATGTAACCTACACATAGGAGCAATCACTTAAAATTTAACGGTGAGGGAGACGAAGAATCATTTTCATTTAAAATAACAGCATATACAAGACAAAAGTTTCAAAATACGCTAGCAGTAACAAATACATCTTACAGTGCTTTTATTCTGTATCATCCATGGAACCCTAATACAATGTGATAAGATGACATTGCCGTTTCCGAGAAAACTAAAAGCAGCTTTTTTTAAAGTTAGACAAAATTTGCGTAACTTGGTTTTAGGAAATACTGAGCATTGTTACAAATAAATTCCTTTAGTCTTATTTTTCAAAAGTTCACGGCTATGAGATGTAGGAATTCAGAAAACACTTGCAAGAATTAATAATAGTACATAACTGCACTTTCTCTATTAGGCCAAGAGCTCTACTGTGGCTGGGAAATTAATGCTCCAATAAATTACAATTCCAGAAGGTCCGGTATGTCTGGTCCGTAAGTCCTCATAACGGAGAGCACAAAGAGGATCAAATATACCAGGGCTCAGGCTTTATCCCTTCCTCATCCATAGATAATTCAAAGAGATCCTCTTCATTAAGGGCTTTGGCACATTGCCTACAATTTCTTTTTGGGCTGCTGTGAGCTTAATGATGCAGAACAATGGTCTTCCCTCTTGTTGAACACATACCTTATTGTACCTTTAATCACATAATAAAAACCAAATTAAGACACCTCGTCATTAAAGTGTGTTGTAGCTCTGCATAGCAATGCTTTGTATTCCAAATACAACAGGGACTGTGGCAGCTTGAAATCTGGATGCAGAACAGCGTCACCAACGATAAGCGTGCTTGTGGCAGCAACGTGATGTATATATCATCTTAGATGTATCCTGAGCTTTACTTCCCAGTTACACACAGCATATGAAGTGATTATATGCTATTAGGTTTTGGGTTTCTAGTTAAATGGAAATTTTCTTAAGAAGATTTTAAAGGTTGTGAAAATGGAGAGAGAAGGGGGAAGAAAGAAAACCAGAAAACCGGGAGGGTGTTTTAGACCAGTTTTCCAGTTTGCTTTTCTCAATATCATCAGCTGCTGTACAAACAATAACAGAAATAAGGGCTTTTCCCTTTGTAGGAAAATTCCTGGGGGACAAAAAAGGAAACACCATTGAAGGAAACTTAGAGAAGAATGAGTCGTCTGAGGTAGAGCTTTTGAGTTTGTAGAACAGAAAAAAAAAAAGATTAGGTCCTCAATTTAAGAAACTTTCCAAGTACCTGTTTCACTCAAAGCACGTGTTTATGCACAGTTTGGGAGGCAAGCACATGGTGAAATCACATCCCAAATAGACACTTACTATTTCCAAGGATAAGAACAGAGAGTTTAAAATCACAGATGACTCTAAACTGGATGGGCAATGCTCAAAGCTGTCCCCTAGCATTCAAGATGACGGACTTCATCCAGTTCTCATGGTGGGAAGGTATCATTAAAAATGACCCATCAAAACTGACACTTCCAGCTGCGAAACTGTGTGATAAGCGACTGTGGAGACTAACCCCTTCCTCCTGGCTGTCCCTCCAGAGTAAGGATAGAAACGCTGGCAGGAAACAAGCTCACGTTGCCACTGCCCTTGCTTTAGATGATCCGAGGTCAGAAGATTCCTGCCTCCGTGATTGTTGAGCTGGCACCTTTCACAAATACTAAAGTTCATATATAAATAAACAGCTGATGCAATGACCTTTCGGTGTTTTAGTAACTTGAAAGCCCCGTTCCACATGCTCTTGGTGTGGCATGTCTCTGAGAGAAGTAAAAATGAGAGCGTTGGGGAAAAAACAATAGTGGGCAAGCTGGAATTGTCTCTCAAACTAGACCAAGATGCGGCCAAGGTTCTATAAGCGCCAAGGTCAGCATGCAAATTGCTGTGCTAACGAGAAGACGGTAGCGACAAGGAACTAACCGACACTATTTCCTTAGCAACTTCCAGCAGCATCACTTGCGAGGAGACTACTCCTTCAGCAGAACTCGCACACAAACCAGTTGCACTGAGCCGACTACCGATGCGGTTCCCTTCGCCATTAGAATTCCGTTCACACGTTTAGACTTGCAAATACTGGACGAGTCATTAAAAATTAGACAGTCACTAAGAAAGCCTGATTCAAGGAAACAGTCTAACTACACTTAAACCTACTGAGCGATGATGTTATCCTAAATCAGGGCCAGAATGAAGCTTGCCAAAATAAGCATTAAGGTAAAAAAAAAATAATTTCTAATCAAAACTGTAAGATTTGGGAAATAAAAATAATTGCCTCTGTACATCAGCTTCTCACACCCTCAGATTTAATTAGGCAGCCAGAGAATTAGTTGGTCTACATTTCAGTAGTTTTCCATGTTAAGACCGAACTGGTTGTGCCAATTATAGTAAACTGGTCTACTTGAAATACACTGTATGACTTCAAATAAGAGTATTTGTACAGTACACTGTCTCTGCTGCAGCTGAAATTAAGAATAGCATTGAAGTTACATTCTGTCACTTCACTACCATTAAACTTGACCTCAATAACAGTTGTGAACCTATCACACTTACTTCAAAGTAGGCATGTGTTTGCTTAAACAAGATGTTAATTCCAAGGGCTTTGTTCTGGATGGGGTTTTCTACTGCTGAATTAGTGCAGCTGGAGAAAAACTCTGCTTGACAGACTGGAGACTCATAATCTTCAGAAAACTGCCCTTTAATGATTGTGGCGCCTGTCTGTGGCTCAGAAGTCCCCTTTCCTAATTAGACATTTACCAGAAACTGGCAATTGAAATTTTCCTCTCCACTTGACGATGAATAATGCAATGCCTCTGTTAGGATTTCTCTAGAAGATACTCTTTATTGCATGTTAGAGGAATATTTTGGTCATTAAAGGAGCATAAGCAAGATGTGATGTGAAATAAACAAAATGCCTAACGGTCACCTGCGATATACATGGATAATCTGGCCTACTGTGCACCTGAAATACCTCACTGCGTCACAATCTTCTGAAAATCTACGGTGCTTTTCTTCTTTACATTGAGCAGACAAAACGCTTAACCATAGCATAGCTTTATTTGGATCTTTTTTTTTAAGTGATAAATGATTGAAAAGATGAATTTTGTAATGCTTTACACTTATACATCTGTTTAATGCTATAAAGCAGGTGGCAAGAAGTCACAAGGGAGAAGGCGCTGGGGACAATCACTCTGCGCTTTACTGTCACACGTCAGACATGGGCTGGGAAAAAGGAAACATATGGAGTAATGAAAAAGTGCGGATTTAATAAATGTGTTTTGTTGTGTTCATTAGCAATGAAACAAAAGGTCAGGCTTCATTTCCACTAGGACAGGACAACTCTACGTTTATACGTACATCAGGATTGTTCCTTTCAGATTCTCGGTGGGTAAACGTAAGCAGATCCAGTTAGCCCTCCTGAACCCAGTAGCCAGTTATGGGTTTGACAGAATAAATAATATAAACTATATATAAATTTTAAACAAGACTAAAATATTCAGTACTTTAAACAGCAACTATTGAAGGAACCCTTCCTACTAACACAGTATATCTTTAGGCAAAAAGCTAGAGGCCACCGTCTAAAAGAAAAATGGTAAGCACTATGGCAGTGTTTTCTTACTTGTGTCAATCCACGGATAATTCTGGACGTGGACATGTTATAGGTGATCAGACACATTGTCCACTGGGCACTTCATTTCACTTCTCATTGCTGAAACAACTTCTGCCTTACACTGAGACACCACCTTAGCTAGCGTTCAGCAGCGCTCCATTTTTCAAACGCTACCATCAATCTCCTTGGGAACGCTTGAGAAATAAAATGCTTCACAGAAAGAGTAATTGCACAATCAGACTAAACCCATATTTGGTTTATGCGTGTTCATGGATCACCTGCATTTACACAAAGTGAATTGGCTCCTACAGCATCATTTTCAAGAAAGTGAGCATTCGTATGTTGCAGGATCACAGCTGGTAAGGAAGCCTTTTTAAATGTAGCAGAGTTGCTTGCAGAGTGCAACAGAAGCTCTTGTACCTGACCTGACAGCACCTGTGTAACTGCCATCAACTTTAGCCAAAAAAGGAAAACAAAGATGTTTTATATCAGTAGCACGCTATGAGAATTCTAGGCCGTGGTCAAGTAGCATGGACTGGAAGAATAGAGTGAGGTGGTGGTGGGACTTCTGCCTACACAACATCGTCTGAGGTTTGTGTTCTTCAGCTGAGAACACTGCTGTACTTCTGGAAGCAGATGGCCCAGGATTACAAAGCCTGCGGATACTGGGCTGATACCACTGAACACCTACAGATAGTACTAAAGGAGCAGGCCCTCCAACCCACTTGGATCTGTCACTGCTGCTGGGTTCCCAGAGAGCAGCACTGGGTGTTTCTTCTATCTTTTTTTGGCAGCAACTTCAATAACCCTCTTCAGCACAGGTATCTTCAGAGCTATCCACAATTGCTCTTTCCCTGTCTTACATCACTGAGACATTTGTGGAAGAAGGGAGGGAGTGAGAGGATGGACTCAAAGCCTATAAATGATGAGCAGCAGTGCAGGAACGGGACTGTCATGAATTAGAATGGTCTTAAACACGATGTCTTGGAGGTCAGCGTTCAGGTTTCAGTTGTGGTGTGCTCTCATGTAGCCTCGGGTAGATCACTAACTTGTTTCATGTTTCACCTTCTCAGCTGTACAATACTCCTTTTGTCTTTTTGCTTGGAGCAGACTCTCCAGAGCAGGCGCTTTTGTTCCGTGTTTGCAGTCTGATGCGCTACTAAACTAATATTTGTATTATTTTAAGACCAGATCTATACACCAACTTGCACTACTCTGATTTTAACTGAGGTATGGTTTTAAGTCAACTATTTAAGCTGTAGGTGCTGGCAGGGCATAACAGGGGAAGGCTCCCTCTGAGTATGTCTTACTCTTGCGCCGTCCTCAAAGCACCCTCTATATGCCGCTGTTGGAGAGAGGTGACTGGTCTACAGAGACTTTTGGCCTGATTCAGTACAAGAATTGGTTTCTTATGTTACTCCGATTTAGCTTAAACCCTTGTAACATTATACCCTCAACTAAACAGAATAATCTTTTTATGGTGTTTACTGCCATTGTGTACAATACGTGTGATCACGTGATATAAGTGACACTTTATCAGTATAGCAGCTCCTCTCTTGACTGCAACTACGTTGTGCTAGAGTGATAAAAGGAGAGACCACTCAGGGCATCAGTGAGTTAGACATCTGCCTGCATCGGATCACAGGATTCCTCATTTTAAACATAAATCTAGAAATACAGAGCTTTTTAAAAAGTAAATTCTCATTCATTGAAAAAAAACTGGTTTTTTTGTAATTTGCTGTACTAGACGAGTACACAGACATAGGTTTTGTCTCACAGTAAGAGCACATTTGAGAAGGGCAAGAGCATTTTGACGTAACGTAACAGCCCGAGGTGCCACGCTGGAGGCATGGTTCTGTACAAATCCAGAGAATGAGAGAAAGGGGGTAAGTGCACTTGCTGGATTCTGGTCATTAGTAATTAATGATTATTTATGGCTGTCATTTGTACCTCACTCATAAGTATAATTGATTGGCTCCCTCTGGGTCATGCTACTGAAATGGCAGAAAGAGTCATTAAAAAGGGAGGGCCTGTGAACTTCTGTCCGTGTTTTATATGGAGCAGGGTTATGAAGCCACGAACAAAAGATACACAAAAGATCACCACCTTAATGCTGACAAAATATGAAAAAGTGCTTCTGCCCTGATATGAAGTCATTTAACATGATGAATGCATGTCTAAGAAAAAAGGGCTCCAAGTACACTTTGCTTCTAGAGAAGGTACAAGAGTCTCAGAAGCCCCAGCACTACTCTAACTCTGCTTTCATTGAAGCAACTGGTGAAATTCCCCTGTGGTTGTATTTTGAGTTGTGATACATAGGAGCAGAGCCTGAGAACCCCACCAAAAGCAGGCACGCTTTAGTATGCCATATACAGTACTGGTGCTGTATTGTTAACACGTAAATGTGCTAATTACTAGCAGAATAAAAATGCCTTTATTTCAAGGGTCGTTCTCCCAAGATTTTCCATTTGGAAGTTAACGGTTTAGAGAACAAATGTATTCTGTACTCTTAAGTAAAGAATTTTTCTTTGGTCTTAACTATTTTGTCATGGATAGCTCAGAAGGCAGAAGGGAAATGCACACACATGGAAACAGTCTATTACTAAACAATATAATTCTGCTGTTTTGAAAGAGAGAGAGACTGTCCATATGAGGGAAATAAAAGAGGGATTAGATGGAACTGCAAGAAGAATTAACCTGTATTTTGAACCTCCTTTCTCCAATTCCTGAGGAAAAGGGGGTTTAGAAAATAGGCTTTTTGCTGCTCTAGTTTCTATAAAAATCTTTAAAGTTCTGCTGCTTTTTCTTAATATGCAAACTTCTTAAGAACTTGCTAAAGAAGTGAATCAGACCATAAAGAGCATTTTAAATGGAGCACGGACATCTGTAGTCTTAACAGAACTAGCATTTTTATAGTGCACTTCCCAAGGATTTGCATGAATTTCTACAAAGAAAAGCTGCTTTCTCATTCTTAAGCAAAAAAGTTTTTTCTCTGTGATGTTTGTGAAGCATAGAGGAACCAACAAGCTGTACAATGCATACAAATGTTTACCATTCATCACATTAAACCCATATAAATCAGTCTAACTTGATGGATGGAAAATTTTGGGGGTTTTTTTTGGTTTTGTGGTTTTTTGTTGGTTTTTTGTTTTTGGTTTTTTGGGGGGTTTTTTGTTTTGTTTTGTTTTTTTTACAGAAACCTTTCTAGTTTCTGTTGTATAACACCAACACCCAAAAAGCAATGTAGCACACTATTTAAGCAAAAATAAAGAACAAAATAATTATAACTACACACAGTAAACCCTCATGCGCAGGGATTTTCTGGCTTTCTCGACCTTTCACTTTACTACTACTGCCAATGTCCAGAGTTACTTCATCTGCACTATTGCTTGCGCGTGCTTGAATGCAGAACTCCTCACCTACGTTCATGGAGCATCCTGCTTCATTCTCTTCTGCAAAGCTCTTTCCAGCATGGCCCCATCCCCTTGCCGGGTCTCTCCAGGTCTGCGGGGCTCCCAGGGGTGTGTGTGCGTGTGTGTGTGTCTCCGTCCCACCCCGTGACTGCGAGTGGGAAACTGGGAATCAGTTTGAGGAACGTCTTTCTTGTGTAAATGACCCAGGTGTGTAAATTCTGCTATCACAGGGAAGGAGAAAGAACGCATACTGGGGTTTCTATAGGCACTGTATCAGAGGGCAAAGCAAATAAGAATTAGTGGTAACCAGGAGGAAATTTTGTCTGTGTAAACAAGTGGCACATGTTGATACACCTCAAAGTTCCCAATTTATGTCTGCCACCAACAAAGTGGCAATTAGTCGTCTTTACCCACCCAGAAAATTAAAACATCTAAACAGCTTACCTTGCTAAATAAACAGCAGCTACTGATAAAATGACATTTATGTAATAGCACAACTGTGTAGTGTCTTGCCAAAATACCCTCCTCATACCTCAAACAAAAATAAGAACATGTTTTCTAGTAACAGTACCATTCTGTCACCTCTGTCACGGCAATCCATCGATTGCACAGGAGGTCCAGCCTTGTCCTCGCAGCGTGAAGGCTGGAGGGCTCCCAGCCTCCAGCCCTCGGGAAGATTTGGCCCGAAATCAGCATCTGAACAGCGGCAGTTGCCTCAAGGAGGGCTGGGATACCAAGCCTCTGGCTAGAATAACCCATTATTAAAGTAGAAGCACGTACGTACGGTATAAAACAACGTGAGAAAATCTGTCTTCACAAAAGGTGTTTCACTGTGACATATATCCAGAATTAATAGAGGAGGAAGGAGATTTCAACAGGAGGGATGCCAAACACCTCGCACAGCTCTGACAGCAAGAGAAGCCGTTATGTATCTAATACCTTACGCACTTGCAGGACCATAAAATTATATGGAAAGCCATATCTTAGCTAGGTAGCGCAAATTCTTCACAAGAAGAATTCTTCACAAGCCTAAAAAGACATCAGGGTTTTTTTTCCTCTTTTTCTTCCTTTTCTCCTTGTTGATTCACCCATCACCGATTTGTTCTTTCTCCATCTCTAGTGGCCACACGTACTTAGCATCCTATACCCTGTAATACATATGCATCCAATATTACATGATGCTGGTTCATAGTATGTTGCAGCTGACAAGCTACGTAATAGGTAGTTACCAAAGCAGGAGAGATTTGAAAACAGCCTCAAGAATTCCCTTGGGTCTTACAAAGACTACACCCAGCAAGACCCTACTGCCCATTTTTACTCTTTTGTCTTCGAGGTAGCACTCAAACTTTTCCCAGCTTTTTTACAGCTCTTAGAAGTTTGATCTTTGAGTACAGTCACATTGTATTTGCTCCTTTCACATCTCCTAACTGTCATGGGCTGTTCTCTTCAGCAGTTTCACCTGATATTTAGGGTTCAACAGCGAAGTTCATCTGCTGCTTCCATTTTCAGCCAGATACAGCATATATTGCCTTTTTTTATTTTGTCGTTTTACTAATTCCTGTTTATTTTTCTCACCATTTACTTCTTGAAAATAGGAATTAATGAAAGCCCCGTGACTGAAATGAGACTTTAAGACGTCATTTCCATTTATTTGTTTGGTGGGAACCCCCGTGTTGGTTTGTGTCCTGGCCTCCCCTGTTACACCTTGTTGCATCATCTCTCTTTTTCTCCATTGCAAATATACATCACATTTTACCTTAATTGACCATGACAGCATTTTGTTTTCCATTATCAGAGTTTGGCCATGCCAATTGAATGCTCATGGCACTTTCGGCTTCATAGCACCTTACTTTGCTATTTTACTCATCTCTCTCAGTCAGAGCCTGAACTAAGGCATTGCAAAGGCAAAATGCCCAGTGACTGCAGTGAGCGTCAAATCAAGCTCAAGTGACTATTTTATTTTCATTCCAAGTATTAAAAGAAAACTTCTGGGAGACACTGACCTCCCAGACAGGATTATGCCATGTTTATCTGTAGATTTCTTTCTGCCTTTATGATGTAGATTTTGGGTAGCGTGCTCTCTGCAGCCTACTTTTGTGCAAAAGAACATAAAGTACAGTATATACTATAAATTACTATACTATAAATTAAAGTACTAGAAATACTATTCTATTTCATAAGCATTACATAATTTATGTTAAAAAAACCCCAAGCATCCCTTCCTTATTTACTGTATGGCCTTAATTCAGCGTATTGATCTCTGTGTCTCGTGCAGTTGCTAAGCCTACTATCTAGCTCCACCACAAATTTCATCAAGGTCCACTCAGTTTAGTTTAGCTACATCCACTTCAGTTTAACTTCAGCTTTCTCCATACTCAATACACTTCCAACGCAAAGAAGGTCCAAAAGCCAAGCATTTCAGCATTTCAGACAAGTTAATTTATCCATCTTTTTTTGCCATGAAAGATCCCATTGTCTCTGTCACATGGCATATAAGGTTCTTAAGAAATTATGCATATTTGTAGGTTTTGGCAGTCGTCTGAAGCATTCATATGCATGGATTTTTTTGTCTTCTGTGTTATTTCAGATGTAACTATTTATAAGGAAGAATTTTGCTGAGCACAATTCAGCAGCATTAGGAATAGTCTATGATTACAGGGCCACTTTTTTTTTTTTTGA